>JASFDH010000077.1:0-39201 GCA_036937195.1 Nidularia pulvinata | reverse complement strand
TTCCATCAAATTCAACAGCAACAAAAGGACCATAACCAATATCCTGATTTTGTTGCTGGTGGATTTCAAGATTAAAAAGTATTGGCTTGCCATTACCTGGGGTATTCTGTGAAGTGCATCAAATTTGAGGACTATATGAAGCCCTATTCTATCTCTCTGTTTGTCTTCCAGCATTAAAATGCCTTTCATGACTGGCAGGGGTTGTATCTTTAAAAATAAAGTGAAGAATGGGATGTTGAAAAAAAAAGAAAATCAAATAAGACACTCATATGTTGTGTCATAAGGCAAGGAAGCAGAAAGTGAGTAAAAATGTAATGTCAAGATACATTAATTCTGAAATAAATTTGTGAGTGTTATAACTGAAGAAATGGAAATAAGACATAAATTTGTAGTGACTTAGGGTATTTCCCAGGAGATAGTCAGAGAACTATGGAAAGAGTTAATTAACTATTGAGAAACAACCAATGACTTACATCTGGTACTGATGGAGAGGAACATAACATATTTGAAACATATGTACCCTGATATAAAATGCTGATATTTAGTGATTGTATTGCTGAGATAGCATGAAGAAACAGTACTAATGCAATTACCAAATATGTGAGATTATATCATAATATAAAATGATCAATCACTAATACAGTCCTGTTAAATATTAAAATAGATAGCAATAGCAGGCAAAGCAAGAGAGGAAGGAAAAAAGATGGTACAGAGCATAGGTAGCTACAATATTGTATCCAAAAACTGGAACAAAAACCCTGCACATGCAGTGACATAGCTCCAGACCAAGAAACAGTGCCAGCCAGTGTTTGCCACTATTATGCTCAATTGCAAGCTCCCATCATATTAGTCATCTTCTGAGTCATAAGGGTCCAAAAGCCCTTCTATTTTAATGTACACATACACACAAGCCTTAGACTTGTGCCAAAAGCCTGCCAGTGTTAGGAGTGGAGCAACTTTCATGCAGGCTGGAGGCACAGGTCATAGCTTGTTGGGGGTTCCACCCCCAAACCCCTGCTGAATCCCAGGGTGTCAGCTTTGCCTCTGCCACCCCTTTGGGGATTAATCATCTTCTTAGTCATCAGGGTCAAATGTCCCTTCTGTTTTAATGTATAGGACAACAAAACCTTAGACCCATGCCTCCAACCTGCATGAAAGTTGCTGTGCTCCTAATGCTGGCAGGCTTTTGGCATGGGCCACAGCTTGTTGGGGCTCCATCCCCAAACCCCCAGCTGAGTCCCAGGGCATTGGCTTTGCCTCTGCCACCTCTTTCCATCATAAGTAACTTGCTGACTAAGAAATTCAGGGACAAATGGCCATTCTCTTTTCATGTATGGGATAGGATAGGATAGGATAGGATGTATAGGATGTATAGGATAGGAAATTTAGTCATCATTTTTACCATATATATACAGAGAGAATACACAAGAGGACACTGGTTATGCCTTGTCAACCCTCTCAAATGCTGGCTGCTCAAACTCATTTACTTCATACAGCGATTCGAGGTCTACTTTTCCCTCAGGACGATGATCCCCTCCATGGCAACACCGATTACTCAACCGAACGACTTCAGTTTAATCTGACTGTTCTAGAAGGGATCCGCAACACTCGTAATCTCCAACGCCGTGACCATCATGCAGAGAAACTAGGCAAACTACAGATAGGATAGAAGATACTCAGGATCATATCAGGTATATGAATACGCTTCGCATTTCCCTGCAGGTAGTCGACTCTGTCCTCACCTTAATCAAAGACAGCGCTGTTGCTGTTGCTCACGACAATAGACATAGCGCCCAAGCTCCAGTCGATATCTAGCTCACGTTGACATTTTACCGAATTTACCGAATTTACCACTCGCTACTTCGAAGCCATCGAAGCCCTGCGTGAGATCTTTGTGCGTCGTCTTGTATCAGAGGAGATTGAGAAGGAGTGAATCGATGGGCATGTATGATTTCGAGGTCTTTGGCGCGAAGGTTATTTGATGTACTACAAGACCATCGGGGTTTTACACCGGAAGCCGGGTTTGAATGGGGATGCATATTATACGAGAAAGGAGAATTGTGGCTTGAATGTCCAGGTGAGTATAAGATAATTTCTCTGAGACGAGTTCGCATCTTGCTGTTTGTTCTGAACACTGCATGGTGCGTTGAGAGGATGTTTGAGTTTCTTTGAGGAATGCGGGGTAACTGTCGCAATTATTTTGCATAATCTCGTCATTAATATGAAAGGCTATGAATTGGGCACAATATATGCCCTATTCCACACACATGCTGAGGAATTCGAGGATTGGGGTGGGAGAGATGAACCGCTAGATGATGGAATAGATGCAGAAGAGGCAAAAAGAGAACAATTGGTTGCATAAATCTCAGCATATCATCAGGAGATGAATATATTTTAGAGTGACGGTAAAAGAATGACTGGTGAGCTAGAGATCGTGTGACCGGGATGAGTGTGAATCTTATTAGAAATGTGTAAATATAATACAGAGAAGAAATCAATCATCTGAGTCCGGAAGAGGGATCTAGAGAAGGTGAGCGAGAGCGAACTCGTTTAGGCGATGGAGGAACTGTGGTCTTCTGACCGCTAAAGTCTCCGAGCCTCTTGAAGAGCTCCTCTTCTGAGTAAAGACCTAGCTCGTGAAGCTTGATAACCTACTCACATTCCTGCGTGAGAAGGCAACACTCTTTATGAGAGCTAGCAACCGCAGCGCAACAATTAGCAGACTCAACATTTTTACTAGAGATAAATTGATTAGTTTAGAAGGTTGAAAGTAAGAAAGAAATTCACATAGACAAATCTACGAGCAACTCTTCAAAATTGCGCTTCTTGAGGAGCTTCTGAATCGAAGACTTTGCAATTTCAGCAAGGTCAATCATAGAGCATGATGATGTCTTTGCTAACGGTCCAGATAGACTTGCACCAGATGGAGTCGCATTTTCCTTCTCGAAAGACGAAGATTTTTCAATCGGAGTAGTTAAAGCCACCTTCGCCTTTGACACAATTTTGACCAGAGGCCCGGCAACGATAGGAATGGCAGGAATATCTAAGCAAAAGCTATGAAGCAAGATGGGGTCGATCTGATCATCAGTAACAGTCTTGGGATAAGACCTGGCAAGTTGTTAATAGTGAACGACCTTTCGTGCAGCACGTTCGACTCCAGTGGTGGCAACACGAAGAATGGTGTTAAGCCGTGTGGAAAGGAAGAAGAGCCGTTCAAAGAAGAAAAATCTTTAATGATTTTGTCTTTAAAATGATTAATGAAAGCAAATGAATGAGAACCCTGTCTTCGCACTGTGCAGCCTGACCCAAATATCCTAGCGCTCTGGCGCTCTGATCCAAAATGATCATCCCGATCTCTCCATCATGAAAGGATCCCTCCTCAAAAGCCTTGCCTCTGCCTTATACCTCACCAAATCCAGCCTCGGTTGCAGCATCAGCTATAAGTGCGCGACGCTCAGCAAGGAGGACATAGGATTCCTTGCAGCGGAGGAGATAGAGCGAGTGGAATAAGGTTTCCGAGATGACTCAGGGCCCTTGAAGAAAGGGAAGTGTTCCGTAAGAGATTGTTGCCGGAGGACAATAAGGTCGAGGGACGATTGTCCCTTGCAAGCGAGCTGAATAAGCCTCACCCAGACGAAAGTACCTGCACGCTCTTCGGCCTGGGCCTCCTCCCAAGCAGAGGGAGCGGCAGCGACAGGTGATGCATCAGCTTTGAGTGGAATGACCTAGCCGTAAGTGGCGTTTCGAGAGTTGACCTCGTCATGATAGGTTGGGGACTGCAAGAGGAGACGGCAGACGAGAAGAGAGAGCCGAATGCGGAGAGTAAAGAAGAAAAACCATAGATTGCTTCGAAGAACTTGACATTCGCCGCCGGCCTCTTCTGCAAGAGTGTCTCTAGTCCCAGCCCTAAAGGTGCTGTGGTTCTACGACCGCAAGTTGGACCCTCCGTCTGTCCCATCCTCTTTCCCGGACGCCCAGTGGAGCCCACACCAATGCGAGATGGAATGGGTGAAGGATGTTTGCATGGAGGAAAAGGGAATGCATTCAATGCCGGTGAGGGAGATTTGTCGGTTGTAGGGAGGGGGTTGGATTGAGCTACGAAAGAGTTGTGGGTCGTGTGATAGTGCAGTGGAGGCGGTGACTGAAGCACCAAAGGTAAAGGGAGCCTGCGTGGGTCGTGATGATGGGAGGGGTCTTGTGAGGACCGCGGGCGTGCCATGTGACTTTGCGTGAATGAGTTATGATGCGGTGTAAATTCGGAGTTAGAGGCCAACCTCCTGGAGAGAAGAGAGTGTTCTCGCCACCTTACATGGTCGTCGTCATCGCTGTGTCGAGCGTTCGACGTGGTGGGTAGATATCGCCATCATCCTCGTTTCTCTGTCCCAATGAAGGCCAGCACCTGTAAAAAAACATTGTCCGCAAACGATATAGCACAGAAGTAGAGCACATACCTGACGGTTATGCCTCTGCATAAGCCTCCTGGCTCCATACAATGCTGCTCCCCACAACCTTACTCCATCCTCCAAACCGCAGTCATTTCTTCATGGAATGTCGTCTCGCATCTCGAAGGCGGGAGAAGGGCAATGCAGCAGTGTCGAAACTTGATGTCGTGGCACGGTGGTCACTTCACGCAAAGCTTCGAGTCGGTGATGAATGTTGATGATACTGCGGGTGCCGGGGCCCGCGGAATGGTGGTCGAAGAGGCTTCAGCTGCACGGAGGGCCCCTGTTGGAGCCAGTCGAAGAGCGCAGGTCCTTCCTTACCAGGCGCCGATGGCAGATGATGTGCACGGTAGGAATGTGAGGTAAGTCGGGTGTCGAGGAATGGCGGTGCCGAGAGAGTAGGAGTTCGGAAACATTACGCAATCCATCCATCGTCCTCCCAGCTCCCGGCTATCCGTCGCTGTCGTAGTGTTCTCCTGCGCTGCGGTGTGGTTACTGGGGGTTTGTGCAAGGGTAGAAAGCAGGATGGGCGGCCAGTGACTACAGTGCGTTTTCGGTTTTGAATATGCTCGTGTTGTCCTGGTGATCCTGTGCGCAGCTGTATCAGTAAGTGTCGTGGTAGAGAACAAGTGCACTTACCTGGTGGGTACTCCTTTATATGCGCCTCCCAGTTTCCCTCCGCGTGATATGCTCCCTCGACTAGAAGTCTTCGACTCCCTCTCGTTGAAAGCCAACTCACATCCAGGTTGTGGGAAGGAGGGATGATATTGCCTTGATGAGCTGTCGGCGTCGAATCATGCTGTGCGGGTTGATGAGAATAATATTACCCTGCCCGAAGTCGTTCTTCATGCTGCCGGAGCACGCACTTCACAGAACGAGACAAGGATGAATAGTTAGCGCAGCACGGGATAATATCAAATGAGAAACTGACCAACGAACCGGAAACGCATGACCCCAATATGTGGGATATTACCAAGCATAAGACAACCCTGTGTTGAGATTAAAGTCGTCCGTTGAAAGATAAGAGCGCAGCTAAATACGGCCGCAGTGGTGAGCCGCGATCTTGAAGCGTGTGGGCAGGAAAGGGTGAGTATGATCTTGAATTTGAAACGCCGGAAGTGGAAGGAGAGTACAGAAATAGACGGGAGGAGTCTTTTTACAATAGTTCGATGGGGCTGCCGATGTGGAGGGAGGACGGGCGCAGCTGAAATGGAGGGACAAGATTTAAGAAGGAATTTGGGAGGATTTGGGAGGGCATGAACGATCCGTCATCGATTAACTGGTGATTACTGAACGCGTCGAGCACGGAGGGAGGGGGCAACACGCAAGGGGATGGCAGAGGAAGAGCATGGAAGGAACGATGAGCAATGACTAGTAGTAGCGGACGCCTAGTGTGGCAGAGCAGATGGTGAGAGACAACGAGCAAATGCTTGAAGACTAACGCCGAGTAACCCTGAATTGTGACGCCTGATCAACGGCGACGAGGGAACGGGATATGACCATTCGCAACGAGCGATGTCTGATCCAATCGTAACGAGGGACGACGACGGTATTAACACATTACCAACAGAATGTGACAAGTTATTCTAATTTCTATAGGTTCGACGCGTCATTCTATTTGTAGAAATTAACAGAATAGCGGCGGACACTCCTTGCGTCGCGGCTCGTCGTACCAGGTGCTGACAAATACATAAGCTCCTGCATATATTTCAGTGGTACTTAGCGGCCAGTGGGGAACTACAGTGCTGGACGCTCAAAACCGACCTCCGAAGGCGCCATATTTTGTAACTCAAACTCGCCTTCCAAATTTTACCCATATTTCTCAAAACCCCTCGGGATAACATCGGATTGAGAAGAGCATCACAGCACTTTGTCAAAATTCCAAGTTTGAAATTTTAGTACATGTCCAAAAGTAGATTTTGGACCTTTAATTTCCTTATTTCAGTTATCTTAATTAGGAAATATCTCCGTGTATAAAATGAGAAAAGAGTGAGCATCATTCGACATGCACAGATAGAAAATAATGGGGGGGGGTATCACACTGAGTAGAGTTATTTAAATGTTAATATATTCCCTGGCCGATTTGGTGGTGGGAATAATACTTTGCACGTGGCATATTCAGCCTGTCGAGCACTGGAACCCTTGCTGTAGAAGATATTTTCATAACGGGCGAGCACTTTTGTGAGGCATACTATGGTACTACTCAAAATTTTGTTGATTCGAGCTATTTTACCTAAACAAACTTTTGAAATTTTTACCTCGAAAAGTAGATTTTGGTCACGTGACATAGGCAAATTTCGGAGATTGCAGATTTATGATATTTAGGCCTAGTTTCACTCCAAAAGTGAAAAAATCTCATTCAAATTCGAAAAATTGGGCTCAGAAAACAGGGGTCGGGTTTATCTGTCGGAAACTATACATTCTAACTTCGGAAAGGTAAGGGAGCTCCGCGAGGAAGGTGAGCTTTCTGATCTCAGCCACAGAGCCATCCCCCTGTGGCTTCACAGATATCAAATAGCACAGCATAATTGCTTGGTTATGTTACGCGGTGACTTTGTTTACTTATTCCATCACATTCACCATTGCGCTGCTCATTGTTTCTCTGTGCAGCTACCGATATATTTAATGCAAATTCAAGTTGACCATCGACACTGTGCATTGCTGGATCTTGGGGCCACATCACAATATAAGGAAACAACTTTCACAAAATTCCGCTGTGCAGTTGGATATGTAAGACCCCGTAAGTCTAGCCGTATTAGTGCCGCCACGGTTAGGCTCACGTAATGTAAGGGCTTGGGCTGATTATCGACACCGCTCAGCCTGCGGTATATTCAATGGTTCACGGCTCTACATAATAGTACTATTCCCATAATGCTTAGCTGCATCCTTCGGAAGTTTTTCTCAGAAGGCTGCGACAGGACTCCCACATGGAGTGAACTGCGGGCGCTTCAATTGACATCGCCGTTTATTCAAATGACCGACCCATATTTACTGCCTTTTTTTGGGCTCACTCATTGATTCTGGGGGGTATTCAATTCAACTTTCAGTACTGGGTGACTTCCCATAAGCTTGTTGCGAATAGAATCAAATAGATGGAATAAATCACGGGTCCGATGCCGCAGTTGCCGTGTCACGCTAGGGTCCAAGGCCCGTCCATATCGCAATCCATCACTCGAATAGACCTTAAATCTGGAGGTAGGGTAACCCCCCCTCTAACAGATTTTCAAACGGTGAATAAACCCTGCCAAGGCCGATCCTTTCCTTTTCTAGACGTTCTTCCCACTCGGCACCACCGGCACGCATCAGCGCGCTCTCCGACTGCACAACGCGTCGAGACGCGCCGTCGTATATGCCTTACCTGAGAGTCAGCTTTCTCTGGTGTTGCTTTGCATAATAAGCACATTCATTGCAACATGCATTTTAACCGATAATAAGGAAGAAGGACACAATTTTATACCCGGAATGACAGCCTCCAAGTCAGTAGAAATCTAATATACATCACGCATTTGTTTATTGGCTTGGACGTTATGGTTTATTGAGCTCAATTCTTTTTGCATTCCATCTCCGACAGGTACCATCGTCACACACGGAAAATGCGATTTGTTCATTGTGAAAGCTTATGGAAAGTCACCCACTATGCTCACATTTACAGGCATTTGCACCCTACCGTAGACGCCCCGCACTGGATCCGAAGTACCTCGTGCTGCACTTTCGCGACAAAGTTGATCAGGCCCAGGGGTTTGCCGTTTTATTTATAGTGTCATCTGACAGAGAATTCGAAACTATTACGTTCATGGGCGGTAACTAGTCCATTCAATTCTTGCACTATACATATATTGCTCGACTCATGGCATTGCAACGGCCGATTCCCCGTCGTCTTGCCTGCGCTGCAACTAGTTCGCTGGATTTTCACCATCAAGTCGTCCGAGTCAGAAGATGGCAGTATTGGCTATGAATTCACTAGAGGTGGCCTTCGCCGTGGGGATTTGGCTCGAGGTAAGTAACGTTCATAGCCTAACTGACTAGTGACTGACAGTTACATCCCTCACGCATTTCCCATTCATGTGATAGTTGCTTGTGTATTGTGAATTTTATTTTATTCGTTCCGTGTCTTTGGTTCGACTCACTATTTATTCTAGGCATATACTCAAGTCTCTTCTTTTGGACTACAGTCATCATATCCAGGAAGACAGCTACTGAAATATTATCGGAGAAAGTATGCTTTCTCAACAGATTAGGCTGACGCCGATTTATCTAAGGTGTTTAAACAGATTTTTATTGGATGGGTGGTGCTGATGTTCCTGTTGGCGACGCTACATGTTGGTGAGTGGGCTATTATATCTCTTTCCTCCATATCTTCTCTTATATCACTAACGGATGATCCATTCAGCCCTCAATACCTATCGCTTCTTCCAGGGATACATATTCATTGTGGATCCAGCTGGGATAGTAGCCTATTTTTCGGACTTAACACAATGGTACAACTTATTACATCTTGTCCTGGTGACTGTCGTGATGTGGCTTGGAGACATGTTTATGGTAAGCATTTTTCATCTTGATCTTTCCGATCCATAGCTTATCGAGGGCAAAAGATACATCGTTGTTATATGGTGTGGAATCGGAACATCTATATTGTGATACTTCCGATAATCCTGTTGGCGCTGAGTATCGGTAAGTATGACTTCCGCAATCGGTTAGATTTTTTATGTTTACCCCCGAAAAGGCTCAGGTTCTCAGCTCATATTCTGGACCGAACATCCAGCCCAGTTTGCTGCTCATTTGTCCGAGGCAAACGTTTGGGTTAACTTCTTATACCCTCTGCACTTCGTACAAAATGTGTTGACCACGGGACTGATCACCTTCAAACTTTGGATACAACATCGTAGCTCTCATGCTTCAGGGTCTACTCTCAGTTTTTTCAGGGCAATGCGGATTATCGTGGAGGGCGCCTTCCTATATCTCGTGGAACTATTACTTCTCGTCATTCTATGGGCTGTGAAATCCAATGGAACATATACGATTCAGTCAGTGGTCGTACCTAGCATTGGTAAATGACCGTCTGATATTTCGTATGTGATTTATATTAACTTAGTCCAACAGGTATTGTATCTGTGTCCATCTTTGTTAGGGTTTACAACGCGAAATCACAAGCGACGCGGGAAAATACGCCTGATATGCCGACGTTACCTAGTTGGCGAGACGGAGATACAACGATTGCGGGAGGTAATGGGCACAGCGCAGTGGGGAAAGATATCGAATCAGAAAAATGAGAGCCAGAGTAGCAGTGTATAGATACTGGGCATCGAATTATGAATATTCCATAGTGATACTTATGATCTCGTTTTTCATGATATTTATGTGTAGTTACGAATACAGCGAGTTCATATCTTGTTTCATTTTATGCACGGATTATCATGAGAGTTAAGAGCGATAGAAAGCACTATCTCGATAACACAAGGATGCATGATCTCTCTAGAAAAATCTCCCATTCTTGCGAGTGACTCCTGCAAATTAAGGTGATACTTAGAAGTTACATCACTACGTTAGGAAATGAATTTCCACTGGTTTCTCGACCTAAATACAGCTCTAGCTGTCTCCATGGGGCATCTTGGGTAGTGCTGCCATCGCTCCGCTCCGGAGCCGCTAGCCACCTGAGCTGAGCGGTGATTTAGCGGAGCTGTGCCCTGTGGTCGCTCGTCGCTCATTGCCGCTCCGTTTCCAAAAAGAGCGCGCTCATTAGCCGCTCAGCGATCGCTTCATGCCTTTTTTGATCTTATCGTACTGTAATCTATTCCACCATCGTCGTACTGGGGTTCTTGGGTAGTGTTAAATTTCACATCGCACCTTAGATTTCTTCGCTAAGTGTATTTTTTACAGGCTAGGTCCTACCGACCTTACGTTCGGTATGTCCAATCTTAATGAGTTTTAAACATGACTTATGCTTACCGTCCTTCCAGGAACGTTGTCCCCAGCAACCAGAACTGCGGGTCCTACAATTGTCGCTTGCTAACCGTTAGACTGCTTCCTTCTTATGAAATTAGAATAATATTCACTCCCACGACTAATTTAACTTCAGTGAATGGTGAAACCATTTGGGGTCCGTTGACTTTCTTTATCGAATGAATGATTAGCTAAATCATTGATAGAGTAGTATAAGCGGAACAGACCCTGCCCAGTTCATTGGTGTGATTACCTTCACGCAAATATCCCATTTATTTTTCACATGGGTGATTCGGTATCACTGAAAGCTGGAATTTTATAGACGCGTTACCGCCACATCAATTGCAAGTGAATTCTGGTGGATCAATTAGTCTGTTCACTATGGCGCGTCGACTTCTGAAGGTGCTACAGCTTATCATACCCTCCAATATAGGAATTACACCCATCTTGATGGATACTAACGACTTAAATCGCTATGATAGTGCCGCTGGGACAGTTTTGGACATTGCCACTGGCCTCCTTCGTTTAAGTTTAGTGCGTTGCAAAGCTTGATCATCACTACTAATAGTATAGGTTTATTCACTTTCACTTCGGAATGTTGCGAGTATGTGTTGGCTGTAAAAATTCAGGTGATATATGAGCTCATCGCAAATGCTCAAATATGGCCTCAAGCATTGAATACTGCTGTAGGCGGAACTGCGGGTAGCATTTATCTGACCGTTGCTGATATCGAGTCTCCAACTGGTGAAGGGCTAGATTTTATCAACGGCTCTGCTTTCTTAGAAAGATTTTACAGCGTCCACAATATGCGGAATAAGAGCGTTAGATTCGCCAATACCCCTTTCAAGAAAGCTACAACCAGCTAAGTGACCATTGAATCGAGTTTCCTTGCTCAGTTGTTGAAGCGATGCTGACTAATGCCCATCATATTGACAGGTACTTGTGCGAGAAAGATAATATGAGAAGGAAAGAGAATACCAAAAATTAAACTCTAAGAAAAATGAATAGGACCGACAGCAATTCCCAGAAAATATGAACTAAGTCTGCGAGATCTAATGTTTGACAGGCGTCTTAAGCTTATCCGTCCCTAGCAATTTAGGTGCGCGACCTTCGAAAGCCCAACCAATCTGAGCAGCCCACTTCACTTCCACTCCCAATTCCTCGGCAATGGACCAGACTAGCCCTGGATTCTTCTGGAACTGCCGCCCCACGAAAACAACATCTGCTTGACCGGAACTGACAATGCTTTCTGCGAGAGTTGCATGATGAAGCGCACCGACGGCACCCACGAAGATATTTGACCCACTTGCTCTCTTGACATCCTCAGCAAAGGGAAGTTGATAGGCTGCACCGTACTTCATTCTCTGTCGAGTATCGTTTCCGCCGGTGGAGACGTCCAGAAGATCGACCCCGTGATCAGCAAGAATAGGTGCTAGCTTGACGGTGTCTTCTGATCGCCAAGACGCTTCATTGGGAAGACTCTCCTCGAGCCAATCCGTTCCAGATATCCTACGTGGATAAAGTAAGATTAGGAATTGGAATAAAGTATAACACTTGGTATACCTTAAAAATAGAGGCATTGTCTGCGGGATAACGGCCCTAATGGCATCGACGATTTCCACCGTCAATCGAATGCGGTTTTCGAAGCTCCCGCCATAGTCATCGGTCCGCTTATTGCTCATGGGACTGAGGAATGATTGCAAGAGGAAACCATGGGCATTGTGGATTTCAATGACGTCGAAACCAGCCTGCACGGCACGTTTAGCGGCATCCGCGAAGGCAGCAGTGACCATTTTTATGCCTTCCTTGGTCAGCTCCTTCGGTATAGGAGATCCTTCGGAGTAAGGAATAGCAGAAGGTCCCCAGAGATTATCTGGCCATCCGCCATTTTCCTTCGAAGTGATACTGAAGGCCGCGCTGACCCAAGGGGCTATTGTACTAGCTTTACGACCAGCGTGAGCCAGCTGTATTCCGATCTCACGAATCCGTCTTTGGAAGAATACTGACAAAGGGGCGCCAACTGTGATTGCATTTTTTAAAAATAATTTGGATGAAGAAATTAAGAGATGCATACAAATATCCCGTTATGAAATTCGACTCCTCGAATTTTGAGTGGCTGAAATAATTTCGGGATGGGGTTACCATCGCGTTGAGGACTGATAGCGGTTCCAGCAGGGGGATCTTGGAGAGGGGTGAAGTACGAAATCCCGGGAGCGGCTGCGTTCATTACTTCTTTGTTAGACATTACTCTAAAGAGTGTTAATGTAGGTGGAAGAAGCAGTGGTAATGAAATAAAGCATCCAGGAGAGTGCTTTTATACCTGGTAGACATTCAACAGAACTAGCCTATGACTCATCAGCATACAAGAATAAGTAAGCCAGAGAGGAAGGATACATCAAACTTACAAACATCGAAGAACTCTCTTTCTTACCAAGCAGTCTCTCCTCGAATTACTAACTAGCAAGTAAGCTGATCCATTCCTTTCATAAGCCGACAGTGAGCTAAAAATAAGTCAGAATCCCTGACTCTGGGAGGAGAATCAATTTACGCTTAAACATTGCATTGTCTCAAATATTGGTATTGTGAGCAAAGCCTGAGACCTGTTTTGAGCAGCAGCAGTCTTGAGGTAGCCTGAATGTAGCCTTAAGCTTATTGTATTTAATTTATTACGTTGATATGGACTCAAAAATGAGATGGCTGATCGCTCAAGTTCCGGACCGATCTCCCGGAGAGCAAGTGCTTCTCAGAGGCAGACAGTGACTAACCACTTGAAATATGACAACGCAGAAGAAATCCTGCTGTAGCCAATTGAAATCTTTTGCTATTTGATAAGATTGCATTAATAGACGAAGTTGCTGAAGCAACTTGAAAGTAAATATTTACTTCAAAGTGAGTAAATCAAAAGCACATTCTTGACTGAGCTTTCTCTCCACAAGCCAAGACGCACGGATCAACTGACAGTACATTGGTTGCAAATCACTGAGTCACTTCCGTCCGATGAGCGCTTGGATTGCTGTTATATTGCGACCATTTGTTCACGGGTTGTTACGCGCTATGCAAGATGTTCGCCAAATATAGTGATCAATGCACTATCGGTCTAGAAACGTTCACCAGGGCTGATGTTGATGGCATTGGGCGCTATATTTTCACGCCGTCGGGGCACCTCGGTGCCCACTGGACCTTGGCAAGGGGCACCGGGATTGAAATCCCGGACCAGTACCCGGTTAGTTAAGCCGCAAAGAAAAAAAAATTTGGACCTCACCAGAACGAGGCTTTAAAACATCAATTTGAAGCTATTAGGACCCTACTACAGTGCATAAGATGTGCAAGAATGCTTGTTTCTCTAGTAGCATAGATCTGTTGCAGGTAGATAAGACTGGGTTATTCATATTTTACAAGTGATCATGCTATTTACAAATAGCATCTATAAGCAATTTTCAGCACACTGAATATCCCTCCACCCAACTGCACCAAAACAGTACATAATCTATTCAATTGCTTACCACTGTCACTCATGATCAGAGCAATAACCAAGGCAGGGTTAAGCCTTGCCAGAATGAAAACAGCCCAAACTCAGAAAATCCAGCAGCAGGACCAGAGGTGTTGGTTGAAGCAAGCAACCTTGAATCTGAAGTTATCAAAATGTCTCAATGGCCAAAGTGAAAGCATATCCAAAGGAAACTGTGGATCAGTTCTCGATGGTTCAATGAGTGGGGTGCTCAGATGTAAACAACCTGGCTGTGAGACTCAATGAGTAAGTAAGGCATATTTTGAGTGGTAATTCATCTGCTAACTCAGATAAACCATCTAGTATCATCTTCAATGCATGGAACTTGAACTTGAACCTTGAAATTGGGCTTGCACAGCTTGTGAGGCATCTGGTTCAGGACATGGAGGCAAGCACTCAAAGAGATGACATCAAATTGATATACTTAGATGTGTGCCTGATTATGTAAGTTAGCTAGTCCACTGCCTGAGCCCTTATCAAAAAAACCAACCCTAGGTCTATTTTTTTTTTTGGTGCCCCCTTGGACCTTGGTCCTAGAAGAAGATTTCAAAAATATATTTATGCCTAAGGTTGCTGCAAGAAGACTAAGCTCAAACACTATGGAGAGCAGGAAGTTCTGAGTTGGCTTGGAATAAAGAAATTTAAGAGGATACATAAATAATTATGGGTGTGGAGATGCAGGAGATACAGAGAGTAGTCTTTAGTCTGCCAGCTATTGTCACCTCATTTCTTCCCTTTCCATAATGCTGCCTCCTTCACTAGTTTCTCATTCATTGTGTTCTTCACCTAATCTTAAAAATGCCTTGACACAAGCAGGATGCCATTCACTTCCATTGTGACTGGTTCTCCATATGTCCTCCATGTTGGCACAACTTCTATTTACACTCTCCCTCAGGTTCTTGTATGAGTCTATTTTTTGAGATTTATTCCTGATCACAAGCCTAGTACATGTGCCTGCAGTAAATTTTATGCTTGCATTGCATTTTCACTGTTTTTTCAATATCAGCAGCACAAAGAGAGGTATAGGGTATGTCTTTTTTATTTTATTTTTGATTGTTTTAATAAACATAAGCCACAGTGACTGTTATTGAGATTGCATCCTGTGCTGTTGATAAGTGTGGCATTCAAATCAAATAATGCATCTTTCTCTGAAATAAGTTTGCCAAATTCTGCAAGCTTCATTAGGGTGAGGCATGTGGGATTGAAACAGAGGAGATATTTCCACTGGCTGAATATTTCATGGGCAATTGTTTATGTTATTCAGGAAAAACATGAGCTCTCCTTTACAAATTGCATTTCCATGTCAACCAACTGTGCTGGTTAGGCTAAGTACTATAGAAGCATGCAGAGAGCAGGCACCCTATATTCTTCAACACCAGATCCCATGGCTTTTATTATTTGAGGTAGGTCAAAAACATCAGGACCTCTAAATTTCACCAGTGGAGTATGAATAAAAGGAAACTTACAGGACTCTGTTCACTGTAAATGTACCTGAATTGTTGAAGCCAGATGTCATTCCCCAATTCATTCAGTACAATTCTTCTGTGAGGTCTAAAGTAACTCTTGTTGTTCTCTAGCTTGGCACAATCCATTTCTTCAAGGAGTTCATGAAAAAGCCCATAAAAGGCAATGAAATTGGCAGGAATTTTGGCTTTCATTGAAGACAATGAGTTGTGATTATTGGCCACAGAGCAAAAGAAAAGAAAACTGGTGCTTTAATTTTATTCAACAGGTCTTTACAGGATCCTCTGTGTGTCCATGCCCAAAATGCTAGGCAGCCATGGTGGAGCCACAGTGGAGTGCACAAGGCAAATAGCCACCACATAGTTCTGTAGCCATTTGTGGCTCTGCACAAATTGTCTAGTATGGCTTAAAGTTTACATATTGATTCTAATGTGAAGCTGGCAATAGTCACCAGTCTGGGAGGCACACAACAACAAGCAACCACATAGGAAGCAGAGACTGAGTATACTTAAACAAAATCCGATGGTGATTATCATTTTGTCATACACACAAACAATACACCTAATAGTGCAGAGTTGAAGTTGTCAAATCACTCAGAGAGAGGAGAGGATAGAGGAGTAAGAATGAGCACTGTATTGCTAGTGGAGATATGACCAGCTCAAGACTGGGGTTCTGAGTACAAAAAATGTAACTAAATACTACCCAACTCATGTACTATGCATGCACTACTCATGGCCTGTGCATGTAAGTAATGTTTCATGTACATGTGTATCATGCATATAAGTGACAATTGATCATAAAAAGAATGTAGTCTTGTGTTGTCCTCATGGACACAATTGCCTCATGGTATCCATGCAGTGTCCACATGAAGCCCCCAAGATTAGATATTCCTGTGATAAATCCAAAAGATAAGATAAGATAATGATGAATGCCAAAAGAAAAGGCAAATTCATGACACCCCTCAACATCAATAACAAGATTGTGGATAATAATTGTGATTGTAATCCATTGACATGCTGCAATATGATCTTCTTTGGTCATGATGTTGACTCAGAGCCCTCAAAGGCATTGGAAACAGCCCTTAACTGCCTCCATGCAATGTTCTGATCAGATATGAAGTTGAGAGGCAGTCTTATCAAAAAGGGCATTTTCAGGTTGAAGAGATGCTGGCTTTTTGTGTATTGAAACCATGTGCTCACTGTTTGGGTAGGCAGAGTCACCCCAAGCAAATTCTTCTCCCTCAAATAACCATTCAGGGTATTTGCATGCTGCTGTATGCAAACACAGGATGATCTTCAATCAAGCTCAAGAGAACCTGAAAGAAATGTGGGGAGATATGAACTATGTTGACAAAGTGGTTAAAGTCATGAGGGCTCTGAGCATAGTCAAAAGCCAGATATAAACTTCCAGATTTCAGGAGAGGTAGTAATGGGTGTCAATTCCATGGAGGGTGATAAAGATCATCAAGAAGTTTTTCATACTTCTGCTGGGAGTCTGTGTCTTGTGCCAAAGGAGAGGAGTCATGAAGGAGCATATGAAGCAGATAAATATTTCTGACATGTTCATGGTAGCTTTTGCGGGGCATAGTGAGCAGACCTGCAGGGAGAGAAGATTTAATCTGATTTAATCGCACTGATAATTCGATGTGGAAAGTGTGACAGGCTCTATTATGTAAGTTTCGGACATTGAAATTCTATCAGGAATGGTTGATCTACGTATTGATCTACGGCTACCGTAGACCGTCTACAGTCAACTTTGAGCTCCCCTATTATTTGCACGATTACATGAGCAGTCACAGTAGTAACATTTTGTGGGACCTGGTGGGTTACGGATGAGGCCTGGTATCTTACCATCCCGAGTACATCTTTATCGATCACCAGCATCTTTCCTGTGTATGTATTACCCATCCACGCTCTTCAGGGACAAGTATTGATTCAGATGCTTACAACTTCTGCATATTTAGTTTTCCTTTTCCGCACGCCACGTTCAACCAGCAACCTGATGATAATCATCGTTTCACATAGCTTGGAAGAGCCACCTCTTGTTGAATATTGCATATAAACTTGCATGAATGCTGAGTCAATGAAGCGCGATTTACTGTTGGAACTTCCAACTGGTAGCGATTTGATTACAGGCTCATTGAATAAACACAGCATATTTACGACAATTGAACGAAGTGCTTCCCAGGTGCGCCGAGCGCCCTTGGTGCGCGCCTAACTTTTACCCATTACGCAGAACTTTTACTAAAGCACAGCTATATGAATTCGCGCCCGATTTTCATCATCCCAACTCGCTTTTCTCCTCCCTCCTGCCATGGCACAAGCCATCATCGACGACCAAGATCTTACGAAAGTGAAATACACGGGAATCTGGCTTCGGGGAGGGTCCTCACACGAGAATGCCGGTACTGTCGCTAGTTCTACGAATGACGGTGACTACTTCACTGTAACATTCCAAGGTGCTCTTTTCGTTCGAGGAATTATTCTCTTCAGTCCCCGGCTAAATACTTTTTTCCCCTCACTTTTCTGCATTCCAGGAACGTCAATCGCGGTTTATGGGACAATAGATTCGACCTCTGGCGGCGTCCTCACCAATTATTCCCTGGACAGCGCCCCGCCTGAGCAAGTCACCTCGCAAGCGGGTTCTGGAGATACCTATCGTCAGCAGTTCTGGAGTTCGAAAATATTAGCTCTAAAAGACCAGTGCGCCATTTATATCTCTGTTTACTCCTCTTGCTCATGTTACTACTTTATCACTGCAGCACGTTAACGGTAACGATGGCAAAAGTGAATAACGACCCAGAACCGGGAGAAGGAACTATCTGGTTTGATTACTTTGTCGTCGTGAATCCTGTGATTACTTCACCTCCAGTATCAACGAACACTACAATAAATCCCACTAATGACTCAGAAAACAAGACGTGTGTCGGAGCTATTACTGGTGGTATAATAGGAATGATATTCCTCTTCGCAGCCGTGGCTTTTATCTTCTACTATCGTCGCCGACGAGCTGCCGCTGCTATGCCCAGGCCAATATTTCCTCCAGGTTAGTCCTTATGTATTCGAAAATTTACCTTCTATTATTGAGCTTGGTGCTAATTATGCCGCCCCAAGTCATTAATACCAGAGAAATATCATCTCACGGAATACAACCGTATTTGTTAAATGTTACAACGAACCCCCTCCCTACCAAAATACTCATGCATCAAAACCACATTCATAACACAGTAGAAGCAGGCTCTTCGCGTCATCTGTCTTCTACAGAAGCATCGAATATGCAAGTTGTTAGTACAGAACTTGTGCAACACGTTGACAGTGGTATACGTACCGCTAATGCGATTCCACCTTCAAGAGTCGAGCTACCGCCAGTCTATAGCCCTGTTTAACTTTCTTTTCTTGAATCTGTATACAGTATCGAAAGGTAGCTATCGATCAGGATATTGTTCATTATTGCGATATTTACGGCATCTAGTACAAATTTTTATGTTTCTCGTTAGGATCAGCGGTAAATGTATCCTGGGTCACAACCTTCATAGCTTAGCTGTATTTCTGCTTCCATCATTTATACAGATGCTAAAATGCGAAATTTTATTCTCAGCCATAGCCAAGATAAACGAAGATGGCAGATATCTGAGAATTCGGAGTGCTTAGGTGTATATATATAGCGAAGTCATGATAACACCTGGATCAAATGGCTTGGCACTTCGACCGCGATTGTATACGGATTTAGACTACGGAAGAGTTCATAAGTCTCTCAAAGCCTTTCGACTCCAGACCCGTTCTGGATAATGACAAAGAGCATAACGAGCGAGGAATGCAGAAAACGACGTGACGTCATGCGAAATTGAAGCATATAGCAGTACAGTTTAAGCAACTGTGAGGGAGAACTGAGGCGTTATGTGTCACATATTTCTTTCTCCGATTGGTGCGCGAGAGGCAGATGATTTTGGTACCATGATCAGACTCTTACAATACAATATATGGGCGGCGTCCTTCTTCAATCATATGTCACCGGCATCCTGGAGCTGGACCCTAAACACCATCCATTTCATGCGCCTATTTGACTGTCTTACGACACAGCGACTATCTTAACAGCCATGCATCTGTGTATCACACCGTAGGCTTCTGTCAAGTATTCGAGGCTGTACCTACACCATCAGAAGCAGAAAAAGTAACATGCCCTCTCATCTTTACGAACTTTTATTCTCTGAATCTACACAGATGATAGATAGCATTTTTAAGGTTCGATCAAGCGCTTGATCAGTGTCAAAGTTTCTTGCAAAGCTTCAAAAGCGACAGGTGAGGTGTAATTTGCCATCCATTAGTTAACTTTGGTTAACTTCTGGCTGGCGAAATTAAATTTCCACGGTAAGCTCAAGTCATGCACAAGTTACGCACAAGTTAACTTAATAATTCCATCTGGACATACCAGAAATCCGAGTGTCTACTTGGACACCCACATACGGTTGGCCGGTTATTCGGTGCTCCGGAGATGTGTTACATTACGTGCATCTAAATCCATGGGTTTGCTAGAAGCGTTTCTATATGCTGTTCAATTTGTACAATAACTCATTTTGGCCGGCTCATTCCATTCATGCTCTGTGTGACAGCAGGGGGCCCAGACACCACATTTTTTATTTATTTAGCTGACAAGACTCGAACACATCTTTGGTAGGGAAACATACCTTCTTGGGCTTATTATGTTCGATAACGAGCTCAATTATCAGTTATAATATTTATCTGCATAATTAGCAAATACTCCAGAGCCTTAACCTTAGGTGACTTTATATCGATTGCAGATCATCAAGAAAGGAGCCGAATACCCTCCTCACAGTTTGCGACTGCAAACTCCACATAAAGAGCCGATGAGGAGGGCAAAGGGAGAACTCCAACTATATAACATGGGTCATCAGTGTGCAGCTCAGCGGGCCCTGCGGGCCGCAAGAAGTCCGCAGTGAGTCAAGTCACCTACTGTATTTATCGGGGACTCATACTCATCGCCACAGACAATGAACTCGACACTTTCAACCTTCTCTAAAAATTCCAAGGCCAGGTTCCCGCTGACAAGACCTGCCGACCTCTAAAAAGCGCGTCGGAAAACTTCATCACGCAGAGCATGAATTGAAAGCGCAGACCAAAGGGAATATTATACAAATCGAATAACATATTTCTACGCGTTTACGCTTGATACACCTGTCTATACTGTTCAAGTTATGCAATAATTATTTTGGTGCACGCGGAAATTTGTGGTGCCGTGGGTTTTCAATGTTCGCCCAAGTCAGCGCGCTTGTGTTGCCGTCAAAACCTTTTACCTGATTTTGAAGCTGTCACATGTTGTTTTGACTATTGAGATTCACTGAAGACCCTCGGGCCCCTCATCAATGATGACCTGAATGTTTTCGTTCTGGCAAGGCTCAACATTGCCTGGTTATTGCTCTGATCATGAGCGACAGTGGTAAGTAATCGAATAGATTATGTGCCGTTTTGGTGGAGGGATATTCAGTGCGTTGCAAATTGCTTATAGATGCAATTCGTGAATAGCGTGATCACTTGTAAAATATGAATAACCCAGTCTTATCTACCTGCAACAGACCTATGCAACTAGAGAAACCCATTCTCACACATCTTATGCACTGTAGTAAGGTTCTAATAGCTTCAAATTGATGTTTTAAAGCCTCGTTCTGGTGAGGTCCAATTTTTTGTTTTTGTGGCTTCTGGCCGGACTAACTAACCGGGTACCGGTGCCCCCTTGGTTCAAGCTGGCAATCGACATTATGCATTGCCAGATCTTGGCCCCAATGTGATGGAGGGTCACACCATAATACAATCTAATTAAATAGTTAGAGATAACCCTGTCTTACGTACCTCGAGTTGCTCAGTGCCTGCCACAATGAGCATGACTCGTCAGACACTAATTCGACTATACCTGCTCACATTACTACGGTTCACTTGTTTCCTAAGTAATATCTATGCTTGATCTCAAGTAACTGAGGCTCGAATCAGGGCATATGTATTCATGCTCGTCCTAGTTATTCTGGAGTTCATAGTGATTCGATGTCCAAGTGCAGGCCCTTAGGTCAGATTGTTGACCTCTCTGCAACGGCGGTCCAAGTGCCTTGGCGCATTTAACAGGGTTATCTAAATATTTGTAATATCTTGTAACGAACATGAAGTCAAAAAAATCAAGGACAAAAGCATTTATCTGTCTCTCCGTTTGAATTCAATCTCCTAATAGTGAAGAGATAGTCCTGAAGAGGCTGGTTTGTACTGTCCATTCAGCATATCTCGATGCTTAACTAATAAATTCCTAGACAATAACCTGTACTAACGCACATCGGTCTCCAAAGCGAAGATAAAACAGCGGTATGTGCACTTCATCGTGAATGCTCCAGCTTAGTGACAGTAAGATAAAACTTCGCTGACTAAAGCGAAATATAATATATGGAGATCTAAGTAGCTTAACGGCTTACGGGATGAGAATATATCGGATGTATGTGTGACTTATAGATCAGGTGAATTAAAGAGATAACAGACTACAATTTGAGCGGAAATCTGAATAAAATCGAATGAGGGCGCATAAATAATGATAGCTTGAAAAGTAGAAGACTATGCACTAGACATCATATTGAAAGCCTGAATTGAGAGTACGAGAGGAACTGCCGGAAATCCTCTCTTCGATCCACTCGCAGCGAAGTCCTCTACTTCTCCGACTTACATCCCCCTGAAGCGGCTCTCACCCTTCTACCACAGGCTACATGGCCTTCTCCTTCTCATTAGTGGGCGGAAGAGCGGGTAGCCATGGCTATGTATGATGCATCGACTTTGATCTAAAGATTCTCGTCGTGGGTGAGTCGTCGAATGTCGGTGTCGCCTAGGTGCTGAACGGTAAGATAATACGACGAAGGGGGGCGTGTGCAGATAATGGTAGCGAGGAAGGTCTATAGTTTGCCTGGAACGACTCGAGATTCACCCTGAGCATCGTTCGCAGGGGCAAGAGCACCAGCCCACCATCCTGCTATTAAGCTGCCCCTCGATCCACCTATCTTCCCAACCCCCAGACACGAACTTGGGCCAGTCCTCAACGTAACCTTCCGATCCAGATGCTCAGGCGGCTGCAGGCACATCGTCCCAGGGGATGTCGCAGGGGAATCCGTCGTAGATGCACTGTGGAATGGACTGCGCGAATCTGGCGTCGATGCAAAATCGAACGGGCTGCGCGGAAACGATGCACTCGCAGGGGCAGCAGGTGCAGCTAGGCAGTGGTGTGGCTTGTGGGAAGCAACAGATGAAGCTGCTGATGCCCTACAGGTGCTGGCTGTTGTCCTCCTGTACCCAAGTGCAATACCCAGGCGACGGCGCAGCGAACAAGAATTACTCCATTGAGCTGAGAGAGAGCGATGGGAAGGACCGTTTTTGCCTTAGCCATTGTTGTTGAGCATAGTGGTAACGATGTGGAGGCGGGGGCATGGATGGGTCGGAGGACGCTAAAGAGGTGGCGGGGATCGAGGAGGATGAGGGGGCATATGTATTGGAAGTATACGGTGGAGCGGGCGCCAATGAGGGCGAGAAAAGAGTCTGCGGAGGTTGCGCACGACGTTGCGCCTGGATCATCGTAGTGAACGCTGTTAGAACAACCATCAGTTCCACATTGTCAGCTGGGAAGAAAAACGAAACCTCACCCGAAGCCAAACCACCGCTGCTGCTGCTGCTGCTACTACTTTTTAACGCCTGCAGCACCCTCCCCTTCTCCGACAGTGACATCGAATGCTTCATCATGTGTGGCTTTCCTCGTTTGCAGTGACTGCTGTACGAGCATCAACGTTACGGGCGTCGCGGGCTTGGGCTTGGGCTTGGATGGTGTATGTATACTCGGCGCGTTGTCTGGAAGTGGGGGTGGAACAGGGCGAATCGAGGGCTCGGATGGGGACTTAGGTCACGAGAGGTTGGGGTTTGGCACGGAAACATGGCGTGGTGGGACAGGGGGCTGAAGTTTGCGTTATTGAGTTGGTGACACCACGGAAGCAAAAGCGGGATATTTGTCCACAGATGGAGTGATTCGATTCGAGCAACGAACGGGTTATATGTCGTATGATGTGGCTGTCATGGTGGTAGCTGCGAAAATGGTGGAGGCAGCGACAGAGGCGATTTGTGGCTATATGAGGAATGGTGCAGGTGCTCTGCTTAGCCCTGAACAATGGCATTGTGGCGGGCGTAGAACCGATTTGAACGTACATCTCCTCAAAAGGGAAGCGCACGTCGAGGGCCCAGCGTTTGTTCGTCGTCGTAGCATAAATAATAGTAAGTCGAGTATCGGGGGCGGAAGTCACATTGTTGATCTTGGCGATTATGATGCTGGGCGTGAGGGCGAGGATGCTGCGGGGCTATAGGCACGGGCAACACTAGTTAGATTGGATAGTAGATGTGTACCGATGCTGCACTATACACACCTTGGATGAATGCAAGAGCGTGATCCATGTTCCTTCCTCCCTCGTCATGTAGCACCGGCCTAATAGCCGCGAACAGCGTATTCCCGCTAGAATATCTCCCTGCAGGAGCGCGAGAGAGAACTTATAAGCCACTCGCCAATACACAGCAATTTGAATAAGATACGTACTATTTTATGTTTCCTGCAGGTATACGCGCACTTTGCCGTAAAAACAACATTTGAAGCCTCTTTGCGCTAACGCTCATCTCCTGGTTGTCTATACAAAAGGCAAAGTGAGCGAGGACGAGGGACTGCGAAAAGAGAGTGGGAGAGCTTCGCATCCTGAAGACACCGCCACCCAGATGAACTGGTGCATCACTGGAAACAATGAAAGGGTTCCGGCGAAACAGTTGGCGAGCAGCGGGGATTGAGGACCGCAGGAGGGGATGAAGAGACTGGGAGGGCTGGGTGAACTCGGAGAGACCCGATGAGTTCATATTCCGCAAATGGACGTCAAGACTTACGATAAGATAAGGTGAACTATGCTTGTAACGCAAAGCGCCCCAAGGGGTTGGCGGAACGTGGATCCCGCACATAGGGGGTCGGCTAGAGGCCGATTTTTTTTGTTATATACCTTAGGATGGGGTCTATTTTACATCTCTGAAGGCTACATCTGTGAAGTCAAAGGCCTAGGCAGGTAGAAGCAACGTAAAAATAGTCAGGACATGAAATTATAGACTTTGCTTTCATAACTGTTACTACATCCATGCAATCATCGACATCAACAATGTCGCGAAAAAAGATATAAGTCATTTTGACGTGCTCAAGCAGATCCAGGTCGAGCGGGATTTACAGGAATGATAATGATTTTCACGCAGTCCCCTTCCATGTCCTAATTGTGGCAAGATGGATTTGCAGGTCGAATTTGGGTGGCAGAAAAATCTAGAAATACACCAAACTTCAAAAAATTGCAAAAATCGGGCGAGCAAGAATGTAAAATCGAAAGCGAAGTTCAAATCTTCGCGTACCTTCTTTGTATCAAAGGCAGAAATGTTAATGTTGATCTGATGCTTATCTCGTATTCAATTTCACTGTCAGTGCACGGAGGAAATCAAGAAAGATGCTGTGTCAAGAGTTGTGGAAGTTGCAAACCCATGAATTGTCGTTGTATATAACTTTTCCATATATCTATTTCTCGGAAATCCGGAGAAATATCCCAAAATGGATATGTTTTCCACATCACACATAAGAAATTACTAAATTAAGAAGATGCAATGGAGGGGTGACTATGATGGCCGAGAAAAAAAATGTGGGTGTATGGATGCTTTCAACGTTCCACCAGCCCCTTGAAGCGCCCTCCTCTCTGAATCACCACTGCCAGTCAGTACATACTGTCTCAACATCACCGTCCCCAGCGTTGACTTGTACCCACGTCTAGCCCACGTCCAGACTCCGACAGCATCAACTATGATCAATGCATATTACACAAGCCAGGAGTTGAACGATCTTCCCGTTAAAGTGGCGGTTAGGTGGCGTGCGCATGTATGCAAGCAGAGTATGCAAAGGATATTCCGGCTCGCAGTACAAACGATCGAACGTATGTATAGAAAATATGCAGGGTTGATCACTATCTTCCGTTCGTCAAGTTGAACAAAAAAATGAAAATAGCAGTACTATACATATCAGCGAAAGCAAATATTTCAAAGCGTATTAATTAGCTGCCCTTATGTATCTGTGCTGGTGTTTTTATAAGTATGCCTTGCTCATTTCTAACAGTAATATTCGCTACCTAAAACTGTCTATACGAATCCGACTGTTTGGAAGGTATCTCAACATGACAGGAACCCGATACGCTCAAATAAGGCCTCGCAGACTTACGTCGGACTGTTCATCATTGCCAACGTGGCCGCCCTGGAATGTCTTCCCCACCACTGCGAGCATGCGGCTTGTAGGCGTTATTTTGATGTTGTTCGATATCCTTGTCAATGCCACGAACAGGGGCGGCGAGGGCTGGAACGAGGAGCAGGAAGGTTTGCACGCGGGCGGCGGTGGACACACATATTAATAAGCAACTAGTCAACTGGGCTCACGGCCGGGATCGCTTCCGGGTGACATAAACCCTGCTATCCTATTGAATGAACTGCAGTTACGGCCGTCAGGATGAGCAGTCCCTTGGTTGTCGACTCTAGTAAGGGTTTAACGGCCTCCAAAGTTATGAACAATCAACCCTATTATGGCTTCAAGCTGTCACTCCCCATTTAAAGAATGTGTATATATGTTAGCCGACTTCGAGAATGGCAGTTCTTATTCCTCTCCGACGTTCGTCCTTGTTCGTACTGTCTTTACATCCAACAACTGGAGGTTTCTGTGATTGCTACGCCTCTGTTACCTTTCATTCATGATTGCAGAGCAGCCTTATTTACCTTGGAAGAGTGAGGTGTTGTTCAATTCAGTTCCATTGAGCATATTAATATTCATCTGCCCCGTGCTTTTCAGTATGTGTGACCTTACTTCAGGTCATAGCGATCACTATGGGAGTACTGCGCCTACACCATCGTCGAAGAACACAGAGGCTATGGTGGGACGACTATGCCGCGACAGTTCCTGTCGTTATAGAATTTATCTATATTCCCATCCTCTGGCTTCGGATCCGACACTCAGGTAACTTCGTTTTCAACTTTAATTTGGAGGACCTCAAATCGCTAATGCATGGATGGTGTATCAGTACCTGGAGACGACAACCTTCGACAGCTTAAGGTCAAACTGAGCTTCATCAACACATCTTGTTTCATAACTATCATCTGGTATACATTGATTCACCATGACTGTTCACCATGTTAATTTCATCTGCACATTTAAGGTGGTCGCGAATAAGTCTGGCCTTGGCCGTTCTCCGAATGCTTCCATTTTTCGATCAGGCTATTCGGCGCATTGCGCTCGCAGTAACGTTCGGATGTGCGATGACCTGGATGGCCTTGATAATCTCCTCTCCAGTGTCGTGCTCAATGGATACAACCTGGCAGCATGCTAAATCAGAGCTCCTCATCTGCAGTATTGGCATTTATTTTCAAGTTTTCACTTTCACAGGTATGGACTCCACTCCACCGAGGTTCCAATATATAAAAAGGACTTATATATGTCTCTGTAGCCGACATACTCGCCGACGTCCTTCTGGTAGCTGTACCGTTAATGCGCCTCTGGAGCGTGAATCTCCCCAGAAACCAGCGGCGATTGGTCTTAACAGTATTTTCGACTAGTCTCCTAACTCTGATTCCCGTCGTGGCGTACTGTACCTTATCGTTCGGAACCTATATCAGCGGTCCGGGAGCACTGCTTATCCGATCGATCATTTCAACGATGGAGGCGCGCTTTTCTAACGTTGCTAGTTCATCGTTGAATTCAGCTGATATTAATTCTATTACAGGCTGGCGCCTCTATTATCGCTTCAAATCTCCCTGTTCTCGTCTCCTGGGGATACAAGATCTTCGCAAACAACAACGAGATGGAAGATGCAGATATCGAGATCATGACCGCCCGAAAAACTACATCTAGCGAGCCTCCACGAGCGCCGACTTTCGAGCTGATGCAGATATCTATTTCTCGTCATATGAGCTATGATCAAACCTCAATATCAGGAGATCAATATCCTAAAGCCCACTTAAACCAACCTTCAGCTTCTGTATCGGAAGGTGTATCCTCTAAAGCTAACTACCCGTTGGACTCCACGATGTAAGTTTTACTCTGCGTCCCACACCATCCTCAATATCATTTGCGCTTGCCTACCTCGATGCTCTGAATATCATGACCGAAGCCCTACACTAAATCATCTCAAGAATGTTGTGGAACCGGGTATTTCAGATTTCGAGAAGGCGTGTCCTTCTATTTTAGCGGGTGTGTTAAAGCTCAGAGGTGCGAAACGGCGCTGGAGATATTAAAAGGGGTAGGGCGAGCGATGGAAAGTGCAGAAGTAAAAGGGGGCTTTACATGAGCATTTATTTGTAGGCCACGCATAGATTCTATAAAAATACGACATCCAAGACAAAAAAATACATACGGCCTAGGGAATCCCGTCGGATCGAGGGCCAAAGGCTACAAGTTCTACTTGAGCCTCGGGTATATACGCTGGGGAAGTCGAGGCTTAACGTGACGGCCGGGGGAGAAGGATGAGGTAGAGTCCAACCGGATCAAAGATCCGCGACGTTGCTAGTGATGTAACCTATGTGAGGAGCGAAGGTAAAGGCATCGAAAACGGAGCAGTGTTGCGTCAAACTTGATTGGAGTGGTCGCGAGGAGTGACGCCCGAAGAGGTATGGAAACAGTCTCGATGTGGTGACGAGTTCGGTGGGACTTGGCTCAAGGATCGAGCAAGAGGGCAGAGGCGTGGTAAAACTGCGTCTCAACCCTCAGGGCTTCTTGGCTCTGCCACTGGCGTGGTCGCTGTCGTTGCAATAGCGTATCCTCGAAGTCTCCAACGTGCAGCGACGTGGTAGTCATCCCTTGAGCGCATCTGGAGCTTTCTCTATGAAGAAGAGAAAGGCCATCAACGTAGGATGGAGCGCAGATTCAGCATACGAACCTTTCGGGTCTACGATGGATCATGCAAGTCTTGCACACTCACATGCATGTGCCTTCATCTATCAATAGGCATGGGGTATAATTATATGATTAATCATCCACATGGGTAGACATATACGCAAGAACGATGGTAAGAGAATGCTTGCATACTGAAACATAATGCCAATGAGGGGAATGCCAGCAATCACTGATATGCCATGATCCACAGCAGAGCGCTTCAGCTAAGTACAGAGTCTGTCGCTGATGGAGGCGATGCATTGATGAGATACACCTGCGTGAATTACGGCACAGATAAGATGGCCGAGGAATCAGAAACATTTGAGTATTGATAATGAAGTGTGGATCAGAGCCTGCAAAATATTGATTGAGTGAAGAAGCCAACAAGAATCCATGAGATAAAGCAGTGTTAAATGATTTGCTCACTTTTAGGGCGTTGATCACGTAGCTCCAAACGAATGTCCGAGTACATCTCGCCTTCGAATATAGGTGACATCGGTTTTCTACTGGAGAGCGTATAGATCCCATAACCAAGAAATGTAGCTCCAGGAGAACAATGTGTCTCAGCAACTGGTGAGGCAAATTCAAACGAAGCTCCGAAATGAGCGGAAAGTGGTCGAAGAGATCGCAAGAAGGGCATAATATAGACTGTATAAACTGTCTAGCAAAGATGTAAGCATGCGAGGACGAAGACGACTAATGGAACAGAAATAAACCATGATCACGGATCGCATCGGATTGCTGTATACTTGCTCCCAATGTCGGCTAAGAGGTGCTGTTGATAGTAGTAAGAGGCTCCATTGCACCACATCGTATATTATAAATTGTCTCATGTTACAGTGACATTACTACCTGTAGAATTAGCAGAAACGAACTTGGATGCTGGTCAACGCCTACCAAGTATTCCCGGAATATTGTGTGGATACGACGTCATTGGCGAGGCCATGTTGATTCAATCTATGGAGGGGGTTTGACCCCGAGAAGTGAGGCGAGGTCACTACAAAGTCACCACAGATGGGTAGCTGAGTACAGGGTGCTCGGTACATTGGCTAAGACATCGAAGAAAAGAACAATCGGCATGAGGAAAGGAACTCGTAAAGTGTTTCATTCATAAGCCAGCCGTCCAAGCATCGCGGGGGGATAGTTTTCAGAGCATCTCTTGCTAAATTCCTCGTTCGTACGTATTGGAATTCTTCTCCCTCGAATTCTCTAAGTAAGAAATTAGAAAATCTATATGCATGGAAGTTGGGAGCACCAATGAAGCGATGTCTCTGAAGTCTGGAGAGATACACAACTTCTGAATAGGTGATGAAACTATGAAGGTTCCAAAACCTGTCAAGCAATCACATTGAGGAGATCCAGCGAAAGAAGAACCTGTTGCAAAGTCAAGAGCGTATATCGACGCAAAGAAAGACAGCATACGCACGGCCTTCGAGGTTCAAGAGAATGCTGGTACATCGAATTTCTCTCTATTGCTTGCTCAGGATCGCAGCTGTGTCATTCTGCAACGCATCCGTACAATTTTCTCACAATCGAGCGGCGGAGGTCAATCTACAAGCACCCTGCATGAATGTTAGAATACGTTGATATCAGGGTTGAAAAGAAACAGCCAAGTTCGCACTGTGCAGAGCTGTCACGGTCCCTATGACGGGTAGTCAGCCAGGGTGCGAAAGGTCGAAGAGACAGAAATCAGAATATACCTGCTGAGCTTTTGCATGGTCGTCGATGGAACATTCAGCGACAGTTTGAAGGTCACACTGCGACGTGTTTCTAGGCGACGCCTGCAACAACATTTACGGACTGCGGGAACTCGAAGCATTTAGCTTCTCGTTCGTGTGAAACTGAAAGTCATTTGCAGTTGAGCATGAATATAGGAGGTGGAAGAAGACAAACCAAAAGTAGTAACTCGCTGTCGGCAGTCGGGAAGCAACCCGACGCGGACGGTCTTCAGTGTGCATGTCAATCACTCCAACGACGAACACGTCGACATTGGTCACCACGTCACCGTATCACACGTAGCACTTGGTCGACAGAGGATACCGCAAAGCAGCATGAAAAAAATGCTCTCATGCTATTACGTTTTGAGGCGAGAACAGCGGCTAGGGATGGGCGCATTGAATCATTATATACAGCACGGAGGGGTGGGGGTAGGCACGGCTAGGACTCGATTTTGACGGGTACTCGTCAGACGTGGGCATGAGCGAGTGCGTGCGTTGGGGAATGCCGAGGTAAAATGGTAGAGGTAAGATATAGACATATAGTGTATATATATAGCTACTAGAAAAAGTAACAAATCGTCATGGAAGAATAAACAAGAGGGTGGTATCAGCGTAGCGCGGATGTCGAATGGGAGCGTGATTGACCCGGAAGCGGTACAAGGAGCCTGAAGAAGGGGGGTGGTGCGTACTAAGTCGGGACCCCTGGACAACAGGTGTGGAAGAAAAAACATCCAAAATTAAAACATAAAGAAAGACAAGCAACATCACAAAAGAGGAAGAAGGGGAGGAAGAAGAGGGCGACCGACGCCGGAGCAGCACAGGCGTGAGTATGATGCGATGCGAATGTGGTGCGTGAGTGAGTGTAAATGAGCGAGTGATCCGGGGTAATACAGAGGTTGAGATGAGCGAGGAGATGGGAGCCGGGATTGGGAGGGGCACGATTAGAGAAGCCCACATTCTCGGAGGTGCAGCTGCAGGAGGATATCCTGGATGGCGCTTAGCACGACTGGAAGGGAAGCGATGTACGTTAGTTAAGGTTCACGAGTGAGCGAACAGAAGAAAAAAGAGAAGGGGTTGCGTGACGGCCCAGGATGCGCAGTGGGAAACGGCGCGGAGAACATAACAGAAGCAGTGGTACGCGCAGGGATTACTGGCGGTTAAGGACTGGCGGCTCAGAGAAAATGTCTCGGGTCATTTGCAGCGCCCACACGAATCAGCCGAAGCAGCAGAAATATACGCCTTTGAACCCCACACCAGCCCGAGCTCGACGAAGTCAAGGAGTCTGAACTGGACAAGGCTCCCGTTGGAAAGCCAAGCCACTAGCGCTCGGCCACCCTACGTGCTCTCGCTCGATACACCTCCTTTTTCCCCCACTACCAAAACCAAAACAAGTAATAGACACTCACACTTGATCTGCTGTGTATCCGTTGCGCATGTATAGTGCGCGTAGATCTGCTTCGTTGCGGCGCTCTGGTTGAGGGAGACGAAACGGTGCAGGAGGTAGTCGCACGCAGCGTCGTAGTTGTCGCCACCGTTGTAGTCAGGGAAGTAGTCACCCAGCGGCGAGCGCGGGAGCTTCTCAGCGAAGAGATCGATTTTGTTGAGGAAAAGGATCTAGGGGGGATGAGTGTTAGTGTGTGTCGAGGGAATGAGGATGAAGAAGAGAAGGGAAAGTGCATAGAGGAGGAAGGCGGCGCGGAGGTAAGATGGGTTGGAAGATGTCCACGGAGGGTAGCAGGTAGGAGTGGGGAAGACGAAGGAAGATGGATTGGACGTAAAGGGTATTAAGCGACGATGGTTAGGAAGAAAAAAATGTGAATCCATGCGCGAGGATGAGAAACGTTAGGAGCGCGTTGCAAGCGTGGAGTAAGATGCGAGGAGTAGAGAAGGGCAGAATGTGCGGCACATGTACATAGGAAAGGTGAATGAGCGGCGTTGTAGAAATGGATGCAGTGCAGGCGTGGGATGGAGGAATAGCGGCACCGAAAAGGAAGGGAAGCCGCAGGAGAAGGAGAGAGTCGTTGAGGCACGAATGTAAACAATGTAAGGTAGCAAACGTGGACCCCCATTGACGGGGGATGGTGCAGGTGGAACGTCGGTGGCAGCGCATAAGGGAGGGGGGGGAAGTGCACCAGGGAGCAGACATAACAGATGGAGTGCGGCGAAAGAAGGGCGAAGTGGGCGACGAGGATAGGGGTAAAGGTAGCAGACCGAAAGGGAGCAGGTCGAAGAAAGCAAGGGTGCAAAGTGTTCGAAGAAGTGAACAAAAGAAGGGATACTCACGATCGAAGTCTTGACGAACCATCTTGAATTACATATGGAGTCGAACAAGGTGAGCGCCTCTTGCATGCGGTTCTAAGAAGGTCGCTAATGAAGGCAAATTATCAACACAAAAGACGAAGGAAACGTACCACACTCTCATCCTCGTACAGCATCTGATCGTACTCGCTCAAACTGACCAAAAACACCAGCGCCGTCACGTTCTCAAAGCAATGTATCCACTTCTTGCGCTCGCTCCGCTGGCCACCCACATCGAACAGCTTGTATGTCAGCTCGCCGACCTTGAACGTCGTCTCGGTGATGCCGGTCGTCTTCACGCGCGAGCGGAGGATGTCCTGGTCCGTCGGGAGGTAGCCGGGTGCGCTCATACGGTCGATGGAGGAAAAGTAGTACACTGCGGAGTCGTTCAGCTGGAACTCGCGCGCGCGGCGGACGGCCTCTTTGATGGCGGGGTCGCGCCAGAGAGAGCGCACGGCGTCGACGACGTCCCGCGGGAGGACGTCTGCTTCGATCTGGGCGGGGAGGGACATGATGATGGCGCGGCGGGCATCGTTCTCGGGCGAAAGGGAAAGGTCGAGCTGGGGCATTGCTTCGAGGATCGCACTGGAGAAGACGAAGAGGGTGAGTAAGTGGGACGGACGATGGATAAGGGTAAGGACTCACCGCATGGACTGCACGGTGTTGGAGAAGATGATCTCCTTGTAAGAGTCGCGTTCCGAGTCGTTGTACCCGCCATGGTGGATAAGCTTCATCTGCTTGAGGACCGTGGACTTGGGCGGAAGCGGTTAGTGGGGCGCTGGGGGATAGAAGGGGGATGGGCGACACACCTTGCCGGATTCACCAGCACCAAGCAGCAGCATCTTGATCTCGTTCTTTGCCATCATGCGGTCGCGCTTGAGCTGGCTCTCGATCTCGTCGTTGCCTGTCGGGGATCAGTGGTCAGTCAACAGGCGCTCGAGGACTGTGCTAGTGGCATGGTGGATGGGGAGTGAATGCAGTGGGGGGCGGAGGTAGCAGCAAGGGGTGGCAACGAGAATGGACACTCACGGGCCTTGGCCTCATCATCGACGCCGGTGGACTGAACGCAACCCATCTCTGAGGTGGTTGTTAAGTGGACTTGGGGAAGTTACGAGGAGGGCGCGCTCGGGGGCTGCGTTTGGCGGCGCGAAGGGCGGGGAGGGGGGTTGGTAATGAAGAAGGAAGGAAGAGGGAAAAGCAGAAGAAGAGAGCGACAGAACAGCGATGGTTCGATCGGAGAAGGGTGGGGAGGGAGACAGGGAGAGGGGGGGCGTTTGACCGTGCGTTGCGCAAAAGAAGTTGATGGGACACGCTTGCTGCTTTTGGAGCCACATCACTTTTGTGTCAAGAAAATATGGAAAAAATTGGTCAGCATCGCCCGTATGTCTCTGTTTAGCCGTTTTGATCCCGACGCTCGTGCGCTCTCTTTCCCCGTTTCATCGTTCAATACGCCTCGCACATCGGACTGGGTGGTCGACGCTGTGCAGCGACCTCAAACATTCCTGCTCGCTCGGGACGCACGATATGTTCCGTCCTCATGACTCTGGCATGACTCTTTGCGTTGCTCGGCACCCGCCACCGCCGGCCCCCGGCGACATGACACGACGCGCGCGAAACAAACTAGCTCCCCTGGATAGAACGGATCGACCCCTTCGAATTCGAACAAGGTACACGAGAATACGGGTTAGAAGGTTCATAAATAGCTCACGTTTTCGCTCGTTATGCATGCATGTATTGTCGAGTTCATTTTACAATGCCCCACTTGGTCCCGTTGCTGAGGAGTTTGGGTTGAGGCACCAAGATTGCATTTCCCCGATGCCCGGCCCGTGAGTAAGTCGCCCCAGGGCGCTTGGAGCCAAGTTGATCATCGGAATAATAATTCTTCCCCACTTCCATGCGTGCACTTATCCTTCATTCTGAACCTCCACCATCGCCGACATAGGCAATATTCGTACGTCTCTTCCTCATTCATTTCGTCTTCCTTCAACGCTCTATGAATGTCACTTCATATAGCTCTGACAGAAGTACGCCACGGAATGAACAAAAGAAAACTTCCCCAGCGACGAATTGCGATGTCTAAGTAACCTCTAGATTGTCTTATCATTAATTTACATCTGCGCCCCTAGTCGGCTTCACAGAGCCTCGATCATCGATGCCATTCGAGGCTGGAGAGCGCCCAGTGGTGTGAGCCCAAACGTGTTTCGCGCCTTGTTTGGGAGCTTGGCGCGGGCGTGGAGGAGAGGACGGTCTGAGGTAGGGACGGACGTTGAAGGGCTTTGGGGCAGGGCTTTGGACGGCTAGGACGAGGCTTTGAACGGTTGGGGTAAGGCTTTGAACGGATGGGGAGGGGCTTTGAACGGCCTGGGTGGAAGGCGGCGGTGGGATGCGGTTCGGCGATCGTGGGATGGCTGCTGCCTTGGGTGAGAGCTCGTTATGAAGATGCCGTGGCTCATCATGGTCATTGGGGGACACAACGGATCCAACTCCTTTCCATATCAGACATCGCCCCTCTTCTTTATAGGCCACTCCTCATCTTCTCTCTACGTGTTCTTTATTCTCTAGCAGCCCCTCTTCGTCGGTTGGTGGTAGCTCATTAACCCTATGTCACCCCGGGATGGCCAGGTACTTTCTTGGCATGACGCACTCCCTAGTCCATGCTCCGTAGCCCTTAATGGGTCCTCCACGACACGCACCCTCGGCTTCTCGATATTGCGTACTTCCTCTTGGACATCTATCGCCGTTTCCACCACATCGTCTGGCGTCTCTTCAACATCCGCCGGCGACTCCCCGCTGGCATCACCTCGCCACTACTTCGCGACCTCGTACAGGAGAAGGTTTTGCTCAATGGCCCATCGGCATGTAACAGGTCGTTCAGCGCGAGCGGTGCGTTCATATCGAGCAGCGGGAGCAGCTCATGCTCATTCTAGGGAGCTAGTTCTCGACAGCTCGACCTTCTCGTCTGGGAGTATTTCATTCTCCTTCGCGATCGCCTCGTATTTGCTACCCGAAAGCTGGTTCTCGTCTGCGACCAGTTTGTCTTCACCATTGCCAGTTCATTTCTATTCAGGGATAGCTCCTTACGCAAGACCATACAACTGTTAGTGGGCAGGAGCACATTCCCATACCTCGCGAGGATCGTCTTTTTACCGCCTAGGACCAGGTCGGTGACATCAACTAGGAAGTCTTTCTCTCAGAAGTTAGAAGATATCAAGCCACGCGTATCGTTGTTGGGCAACAGCTCCTTTGCAGTCAGCGCTTCTACCTCATCATCTAGAGGGATTTCGTCGGTACGAGCATGTTCCCGAATTGGGTAGGAGATCCTGAATCATGTAGTAGCTGCTCACGATCGGGAGAAAGCCGCTCATCGATGAATGCCAGAAACTTCCGAATGGGAAGGAGCTTGGCAACCAGCAGCAGCTTCTCGTCGACGTCAACTGGTAAGGTCCCATGGGCGATATATCCTCTTCGTCAATGATGTGATTTTTTGTGTCAACAATGTCTTAGACACTGAGCAGAAGCTCTTCGAGCAGCAATCTTTGGCCATCTGGTGGTGGGCGAATCTCGTCGTGAGCCCGTACCCTGCTCTCGTCCCCTCGTGAAGCTCCTACTCCATAATCCTCCATGTCGAGCAGGAGCTCATCCTCAACAAGCAGCAAATTTTTGTCGACATCCTGCAACATTTTCTCAATAGCGAGTACTGGGACCTTCAACTTCCGATTGGGCGGTAGCTCCTCGTGATCTAAATATAGCCTTTGCTCGTTGTTAAGAAGTATCCCGTCGTCACCGAATAGCAAGCTCCCACCCATCAGCAGAGCATTGCGACCAGGCAGCTGCTTCAATCTCTGGCCCGCCGTACAGGCCGTTCGATAGCGGTGCTGCTCGTCGTTTTCTCGCAACGAAGGGCTCTTCTCGACGACGAGCAGCTTCTATTCGGCCGCTGAGTCGTACGTCGCCCTGGGGCACTTATTCGTGTACCGGTGGCTCATCGAGGCTTTCTGGAGCTGTTCGTTTGAGACATTAAAGCATTACCCATCTTTCTGACATTGAGGGCATCCCTCTCGATACCGTGACTCTACCAGCCCTGCCAGCGATAACTTCCCTTCTTCGTGGAGAATTATGTGCTCCTATGGACGATATTCCTCGTCAACTTGGCATATAATTCCCGCCTATTCGGCACGCTCTCATCAAGCGACAATTAGTGGGACCGCTTTATGAGGACATCGTGATGTATATCCGCGGCGGGAGTTGCTCTTCGAGCTGGTGTAGGGCACTGGAGATTTCATCTTCATCGATCGGCAACCTCTTGGTCTGATAGGCGCTCATCATCATTATTTTAATTTTTACTGTACGGGAACTCTCGTACTGCTGTGAGACGTTCGCCTCTCAATCTGCAATCTTCTTCCCGAAGTCCTGAATGAATCTAGCATGAATACGTGCATCGACATTCTTGCGTTCTATGGTGAGATAACCGAGTGGTCTAAGGCGCTAGAACCGGAACCTTTCCTGGTTAATTTTCCATCGTATACTATGAACAATCTCATTGGAGTCGCGGAAGGACAAGAATTTCTTGAATAATAATTTACTTTGCAGTCTATTTAGTAGAATTTTTGCCGTGGGTCCCGCTATCCCCTCTCCTTCATTTCGTTCCCTTGTAAAGTCACTGATCTCATTATGAGACATACCAGATACAGATGTCTGTGCATCCTTGAGGTGCCAGAGGAATTACTTGTGAATATATTGGCCATTCTTCAAAGAAATGGCGGTGTTCAATGGAGAGGTGCAGTGGATCATTGTATTCAAATTAATTCTGCCAAGCTCGAATTTATTGAAGGTGCAAAATCTTTATCCCTACTTTAAATGATCACCTACAACCAGTGCGGGAGGTGCAAATGGCGCGTCTATCACACTTTCAATAGGCGATAAACTTGGTGACTGCCCTGTCCCTGATGTAGGCGTGCCAACCTCAAACCACGAATACATCCCATACTCTCCCTGCACAAATGCTTTCTCCCAGGCACCATCGTCGAACATTGGGTTCATGAACCGTGGATCGACATTTCGGTCCCTCGAAAGGCATTTCCAGCTCCCGTTCATCTGGAATGGATAGCTGAACGAATGTAGGGGGGTGTAGCTTCACACCTTCATCCAAGTCAAATCCGGATTATGCCAACCGCGGCTATTCCACAGCATCCCAGCAGCGATCAGCCCCGCCTGGGCAAGTGTCACCAGGTCCTGCATCGCATAAACGACGACAACCACCCGCACCACTGGTGGGCTCAGCACAATGCAGTACCGCTGCGCATAGGGCCACTGGTACCCAGAGCCCATCAGCAGGCCGTTCACGTACAAGGTATAGAAATCATCGCACCTAATGTCGATCGTGACGCGGTCCATGGGCTCCGGAAGAACGATAGACTTACAGAAGGGGTATGCGCCGGGGTGCACGGAAGTGGGTGACCACCGGGCTTCGACTCTCCAGATCTATTTGGCGGTGGAGAGATCGAGGAGGGGGACGTGCGTTGGTGGGGGAGCAGGTGGATAGATTGTATCCGGACGAGAGTGATGGGGATCTAGAGGGAGGAAAAGAATGAGCCGACCGCTGAACCTAGGCTATTGGAGTGAAAATTCACCCGCAACGCCAACACTAGATGAGGAGGGATAGGGACACATGCCCAAAAGCCCACTGCTTCATACTCAGCCAAATTCACATGTACATCTTCGACTGACGGTCAGTGCAGTGGAGAAAAGATCTAGTAGTGCTGGATGAACACCCACAAAACCTCGTTGAGTAGTTCCTTCGGAAGGGGCCGCGATTGTCTACATTTGAGGGTTTCTAATATGACCTGCTCATTCCGGTTGATGTTGTAATACGGTAATATCCTTGATATGATCTATATAGGATATGTTGAGTGTGCCCGTAGGTTTTTCTGCACTGACACGTATATGGTACATGATCGTGTTGAAATAACACCGATAATACGGTTGAAACCGCTATTTAGGTGACAAACGAGTAAAGAACTACAAGTAAAATACTCAGCCTTATATGTAAAATACGTAGCCGTTATGTACAGAATAAAGAATACGAATAAAGAGTAATACGGAAAGCAGTGTCCGTATACTGATACGATCTGTAACAGTCCGACATCAGCCGGACTTCCAGTGGAGCAGGCGTCAAGCTCGTATTTCCAACAGATCGACCCAGATGAATACATATCACTTGCTTTGCTCACTCCCGGCTGAGAGGTCTCCTTATTCACATTTTCGACAGCATGCAACTATGGAGCGGCCCACCGATACGAACCTGCGACGGTGGATGCTACCATCGACGCTCCCTGAAAATTCGCGATAATGGCAGATAAGCCGAAGTCGCATAAACACGCTCGGCCGCGGTTTATCAGAACGTTGCCCTGCAAGCCAAAGTGTTTAATAATAATTGAAATGATGATTTGAATGAGAAATATTTACTCACACTCGTTAGATCTCCATGAATGATAGAACTATCATATAGTGAATCGGAAAGTAATTCTTCAGAATTCATCAATTGGTGCATAGGCTTACGATACAGAAGACCATCGGCTACATTCGTAAGCTATATATAACCCATAAATGCAGATTGGAAGCTGTGAGTTGAATAAGAGCTAAATGAAAACATACAAGACGAAGCCGATCAGAAAACATAAGTCTCCAGTTGTTTCTTTCCAAATGGCCATCAGGAAAACAATGAAAAATGGGTCTAGGTTTATATAGATAGATATACCTTTAGCTGAAAAATAATTGGTATCATAAGTATATTTATTACATATCAATATTTAATGTAATATCTGACACAGTAGTG
>JASFDH010000076.1:0-39240 GCA_036937195.1 Nidularia pulvinata | reverse complement strand
AAGACTGTGGTTGGACTGAGTTGATATTTGAGGACTCAGATTAAGAATTGTGCTGCAGAAACTAGGATTAAGCATTGCATACCAGGGGGTCTGGGGGCTTGCCCCCAGCGAGCTGTGAACCCGTGCCTAAGGCCTCGGTGTTAGGAGCATTAGCGACTTTCACTGTGGCCGCAGGCACAGGTTTATAGCTCGTATGATGAGTGATAGTAATAATCAAAGAACACAAACTAGAGGTTAATGTAGAGAATACACTATTAATAGATTAGTGTCTGTGGCTGAAACTTATGAGTTGAGAATGGAAGTGGATCTGAGTAAATCTGAGTAGGACAGAGGTGAGGTGAAGAGCCAGGAAAGCATCAGGATTAATTAGAAGCTGGTCCAGAGCATATGGGTGGTTATTGTGACCAGGATATGACAGAATATTAGTAAGTGAACTGCAGTTGCTAATGACTAAGATAAGTGTCACGAACTGGTCTTCCAGGGGTATAGCCCAGAGGTTCCGGATAGATAGAGTGCGTGATATTAACAGAAAGAGATTCTGGAGTCTCTGGGAATATCTCTGGTTAACATGTTTGAGCATTACCAAGGCAGGAGATCGAGATGGGCAACAGCTTCAGCTTATGTGCTGTGCCTCCTTCGTTCCTAACACCCAATTTACAGATAACAGTGAGTGGACTGATTCAATATAACAGAGGTCAATACTCAACTTCCTGACCGAAGGGTTGGTCAGGAGGGATCTCCGGAGACCAGAGATCTTGTTGAGCACATAGTGCGACAATGAGAGGGATAATATGAGTAGGGATGACAGGGGAAGATTCAGGGGTAGTTAGAGACTTTGTAAGATGCAGAAGGATGTGAATGTAGATAGATAAGTAATTAACAAACTGAAGTACTATGATACATTTGAAGTACTTAAATACTAAAAACTCTAGATAATCAGAGTAATACACAAAGCACTACAATTATACTAGTGCAATGGAGAAGTAAGTGGGTTAAGAAACAGAGAGCATATGACAAGGGGCTAAGGAATACAAATTGAATGTTAATGCGAAGAAACATACTACAAAAAGTATAGTGTGTGGCTGAAACGAAGTAAGTACGAGAATGGAAATGGACTGGAGTAAACCTGAGTAAACCCAGAGATGATCGGGAAGTCAGGAAAGCATCGGGATTGATTGTGAGCGGTCTGGAGGTGGCACACGCTGCACCATATAGGGATATGACAATAAGTTCAATTTGGATTTCTGTAGTTGAAACCTAGTGAGTTGTTTGGTTGAAACTGAAGGAGAAAGAAATACATGTTGTAGAAACTGTTGTCATGCATGAGTACCAAGATCAATATTGCAGCTTGAGCAACTAGTGTTATTTCTGTGACACACTTATCCACCACTGAAAGAAAGGACAAACAATGATAATGAGCTTCCACTGCCAGTAGGGCTTTACCATCAGTACCTGCTGCACATTATTTGCAGACATTGGAACCTCATCAAGATGTCTACAATTTGGCTCTGGCTGGAGTGACCTTATGTATCAGCAAGAACATGTTGTGAGGCCAAAACTGGAGCAGAGAATGAAGACCTCAAGGAGATTACAGAAGAACACAGTGAGAGGAGGCTTGCCATCAAGAAGCTGGGCAGCCTAGAGTACATTGACCAGAGTCTGAGATGGCTCCTGTGGATGAGCATTGTGATGAACAGCTAAAAGTATGTGGTGTGGTAGATAAACACATACTGTATGAGATTGAAATCTTCAAATGGTGCTTGTGTACTCATGAACACAGAAGGTTTCTCAAGCAAATCCAGGCACATGGGGACAGTTAGATGCAGTATGCAGAGAAAGTTGTGCTGTGAAGTAGGCAAGAGGACAGCAATTTGATGATGAGCAGAGCAGCCTGTGAAGCCCAACAAGCATGCAAAAAGATACACAAGTCCCCAGCTGCACTTCACTGTTCCCTAGACTCAGATAGGCGGGTCTGCAGGAGTCGGACCGTACGTCGTTACCAAGCGCTGAATGGGACAGCTGACCACAGCTCGAGAGACTAGCACCACTTGTAGGCACGGGTTGGCTGTCCTCCATTTCGCTGTGAGAAAGCAGGTTTGCGTGAATGAATAGATCCTGGGCTCGAGTAGGCAGAGACACATTATAGTCCCCAATGGGGCAGTTAACCACAGCTCGAGACAATTGCACCGCTCGAAGACACGGGTTGGCAGCCATACATTGTGCTATGTGAATGTAGGCGAGCGTGAGGGGACCGGGACTGGGCTTAAGTGGGCAGACGTAGGTTGTATCACCTAATGTGACAATTGGCCACTGCTCGAAGGCATCGGTTGGCAAGCATGCATCTCGCTGTATGGAAGTAGGCGAACGTGAGCAAGTCGATGCTGGGCTCGAGTAAGCAGAGACACGTCGTAGCATCCAATGGGGCAGCTCACCAATGCTCGAGGCATTTGCACCGCTCGAAGGTATGGGTTGGGAGCCATACATTTGGGCTGTGTGAAAGTAGGCGAGCGTGATTGGACCAATACTGAGGCTACAAGGGACAGTACGTACCTCGTAGCACTAAATTGGGCAGTTTACCCACATCCTGAGGCGCCTGTACCGCTCGAAGGAACGGGTTGGGAGCCACTGTGTGAAAGTAGGCGAGCGTGATTGAACCGACACTGGAGCTGAAGGGTACAGTGCGTACGTCGTAGCACCGAATTGGGCAGTTTGCCCACATCTCAATGCACTTGCATTGCTCGAAGGCGCAGTTGGTCACCTTGCAACTCGCTGTGTGGAAGCAGATGAGCGCCAGTGGACCGGTGTCGAGGTGGAGGGGACGGGACATACATCATAGTAGACCCCATCCCAGAAACGCGAAGGGCTCGAAGTTGCGGTTGACCACGCGCTCAGAGCGGCATGCCTCTGCGATGGGCGTGACGGGATCGATACTGAATTAGTGGAGAACGAGTACGTCGGAGCAGTGCTATGTAGTTCGACCGCAGCTCGAGGAAAATGAGCTACTGAAAGGAACGATTTCCCGCGAGCCCTGTGCTGCATTTTGCTATTTGAAGTAGTTTAAGATGAGCGTGAGCACGGTACTGAGCTGGATGACAACGGACAGAACATACGCCATAAAACTATGCATGCACCACGGCAGTGGCTGAAAATGCTGCTTGAGCGACTTCCATGCTTTCTTTCTGAGCTGCAAAAGTATTTGGATAGTCAATGTTAGTCATATCAGCAAAAAGGCGTTCCGTCGCTCGCCGTGCAGTAAACGGCCTGCGCATCTTCTGGCCTTCTTTACTTTGCCGTTGGCAGAGGCAACGCGTGGCATGGAATACTTGACGATATTTGGCTGGCTGCATGGGACTCCTGCGCCTGGAGGAAGCCCAGTGCATGGACAACTCACGGCGGGCGTGATTCCTCGATTAACTTAATGAGTGAGCACGAAGCTCGAGTCGCCGCTTATAAGGGGCTTGGTATGAACAGAAGCTGTTATTACGACGCCGCTTGTATTAATCTACCAAAGTAGAAAGCACGCAGAAAGTGTTCTGCAGATGAGACTATGTTGAGTGAACATGCGGAAATGCGGGTGTGTTGGAAACTTACTGGACAAACCGAAGCTTATTGAATTATTTCTTACCATTCTACGGGCATGGTGTACAAAACTGAGACAATTCCAGACAATTCGAAATGCACTATGGGAGGTAGAGCGTATATGCAGAAACAGGAATTGGATTCTGAAGGAGTCGCGCTCTAGTTGACAGGAGTGCCCTACCCAAAGAGGAAACACCCGGCACGGATGTTTCCGGCACCTCCTCGTCACGTCGCCATCCAAAACTTCGCTACACCATCCCGTCCAGATCCTGTCTGTCCCCATGTCCTAGTGCGTGCCCCTCGTCTTCCCTCCCATACGCTACACACTAATACCCCGCCCGCAGCCAAATTCTCGGCCGCGCAATCAAGAACGAGCACCTTGCCCTCGGCGTGCTCACCACTGCCTTCGGTGGCGCCTTCCTCGCGACACGCGGTGGGGATAAGAAGAAGCCCGCGTCGAGCGTGCAGGAGGCGAAGGCGTCTGTACCGATCCAGGCTGGCTCCAGGTGCGTTTCCCCTGTCTTTTTCTCTGCCCGCCGGACGACATGCTGATGGGTTTGCTGTGTCCAGCGAGGAAGAACAATTGTGCGTGTCTCCCCTCCTCAGCACTCTGCTCGCTGTGCCGGAGGCTTATTATCTCACTTGTGATTCTCCCCCGGTAGCATCCACAAGTTCATCGCGGAGGCGGAGAAGGAGGGCGCGACTGCTGGCGCGGGGCATTAAAAATACCACGATGACGAGCAAGAGCGAGGTGTGCTGTTGGAGAATAGATGTTCCTTTTCTTTCATGCTGTATCTAACCTGAGTGTGATTTTGCATGAGTGTACGACCCCAGTGAGCAGTGAGCAGAGTGCGTGCGGTCGCGGTGCGCTGCGGTTGTCATGTTGAGCCAGGCGCGACTTGGCCTCTTCCGGGCGCAATCATCCGCCGTGGGCATTGGATATTGATATTGATCCTTTCGAGTTGTTAGCGCCTCCCCTTTCTTTCAACCATTTCTTCGTACATATTCCACTTTCTTCTTCGTTGACCGTTGAACCCCGCCGCTCTTTACCAGCCACTACTAGCACTCCCTGCAGTATCCATTCACTCACTACGCCCGTCCATGAGCCCAAGATGACCATGACTACCCCGTCCAATAATTCCAAGCGGCACTCCCTCGCCATATCCACCTCCGCCACCAGCCCAACCACCGGTCCCCGCCCCCTGCACCTCCTCGACGGGAACATCCCCGCCACCGCACCCCTCGCCTCGTCGTCCTGGGGCACGTCCCCATATTCACCCACCCTGACCCCCGCGCCCCTGTCCTCCACGCCCCTGTCCTCCACCAGCGCACGCCATCCCTCGCGCCGCCAGTCTTCCATATCCTACTTCCCCCGGGACGGCCAGCTCAAGTCGCCCCTCAGTGGGGGGCGCAGCCCGGGGGCGTCACTAGCGCGGAGCAACTCTCTCGGCCTGGGTTCTCGTGCGGGGGCGAGAGCTCCTCCAGATAGGAAGAGCACCGGGTCGATCCTTGAGCCTCAGGCGCAGAAGGAAAAGGAGAGAGAGAAGGAGAGGCCGCCGCTGACGTTGACGGAGAAGTACGTTACACCTTCATGTTGATGTTGCACTATCAGACAGGGTTGCTGATGATGCCGTTGTTGTTACACTACCGTATAGACACGCCGACCTGCTGCACTTCATCGCGCAGAAAGAGTCCAAGTGTCTCGAACTACGCTCCCAGCTGGCGGTGCATGAGGCGGAGCTGCTGCAACGTGTGTCTTCCCCTTTCCCTCCTTTGCACTAACACTCACGTCCCCCATCTACGCTACAGTCAAGCGCAAATGGGAGCGCATCGTCAACCGCGGCTTCGAGCGTGACAACGCCTCTGGGCCCTCGTCCCTCTCCGCATCGCTAGCGTCGACCTCTACATCACCCCCCGCACAGACGATGTTCGGCATCGAAGGCTTCAAAGAAGGCGTGCAGGGCATGAGCCGGCTCATCGCAGCCGCCATCGCCGAGCCCTCGCGCCCGGCCCTGTCCTCCTCTGCTTCCTACCCCTCATCATCGGCGTCGGCATCAGCATACCCCTCCCCCACCGCCACCCCAACACCCACCCCCTTCTCCCGGCGCAAGCCCACGCACACGTCCAAGGGCTCCTCCTCGACCTCGACTTCCGCCTCTGCCTCCGCCTCCTCCAAGTCGACACGGTTTTCTTTAACGAGCGCATCCTCCCTGGGCGAGGAGATCCTGGATGTGTTGCTGAAGCCGGACGAAATGGATGATGGTGCGGATGGACGAGAAAGAAAGGGTGGGAATGGTGAACGGGAAGGGAGGGAGCAAGTGTTGATTGTGCGCGATACGGGCGCGACGCCTACGATGTCCCCCAACCCCGAGTTCCACACCCATAAGAGGCAGAGAGAGCTGCGTGCACGACAGGAGCCGTCCTCCCCATCAAATTCTCCCTCGCCGAGTTCCTCTTCTCCTTCGTTAGAGTCGCCTTCGCCTTCCCTTGAGAGCAGGGCCAGCGGGGATTTCATCAACATCGTCGAAGAAGACGAAGACAACACGATCACCTCCCCGACTCCCATGTCTCTCCAGAGCACTAAAGCCCTCCGGCGGCGTTCGCGCGGGGGTGTGCCCCCGCCCGAAGGTCCCCCGCCACTGGATCTCGCAAGCCCGAATCCGCCTGCAAAGGAGAAAGCGATAACCAGTCCGCCTCTAACAGGAGCAGCGGCGAGGGTACAAAGTCTTCCGGGCGCGTCCTCTATACCTGGGTTTGCGGGCGGCGCAGGTGCAGGTGCTTCATCGTGGGTCGGGAGTGTAGGGAAGAAGCTAGGGGAGCTGCAAAGGAGTTCTACGTACGTCTTGCTTTCCTTTCGTCCCCCCACATCTCAACCCCAACTTACCTTTTCCCCTCTCCCCCACCTCAGATTCACCAACTCCCAAAAACGCGCCTCCCTCCTCCTCTCGGATGTCTCCTCCTCCTTCTTGTCCGCCCTCGCCGTCTCCCCGCCACAGACAGACACATCAGTGTCCCCGCCCCCATCGGCATTCACATCGTTCCATGTCTCCTTGTCCTCCTCTTCCTCTGCCCAAACACCAGCGAAAACGCCCTTGTCCTCCGGCTCCGCCTCAGGCAGCCGCTCCCTCCTAGACGACGATAACGATGCGCTCACCCCCGCCTCCGCGCCCATCCTCGTCCCGCTCACGCCTGCCCCCGCACGCAAGCACGTGCGTGCACCGTCGAAGTCGATGGGCGTGCACTCGCCCCGCGGGTCGCTCACGCGGACGCGGGAGAAGGAAAAGCCGAAGGTCGTCGTGGACGAGGAGGAGGAGTGGAATTGGTAGATGCGCCTCCCGCCCCGTTGAAGGTGGTCACTCCCATTCTTATTGCTGTCGGTGGGTAGAGACCCGCCTGCACTCCGCTGGGTGTTTCTTGGTATCCTGCACGTATTTTGTATATACACGCTCACTCATCTTGCTTCTCCTTCTTATTCATATTTCCTACTGTCCTTTCCTCTCAGATTTATTTTACTTACCATCTTGGGTTCATACTGTCATCTACTTACACTCATTCTTTATTTCTTGGAATTACATGCTATCTTGAATAATGCTTAAAGTTAAAAGGAGTGCGTGGAAGCACAAACGGGAATACTGTGCAGCGTACTGAGAGTAAGTACGACTGGCACTGAATTAGTAGATCGTACGCGTATTTGTTGGAAGCTCTTCGGCAGAGACTACAGCCGCGACCTCGTCTGAACAAATACTTACATGAGGCACTAATATTGAGAATATCGAATAAATTTTATCGGAGAGCACGTGTACACTACATCCATTGCAAGCTCATAGAACAATGTCTGCATCCAAGCACAACCGCGACGGAACTGTTCGCAACGAGGCCGTCATCATACAACGAAAGAGTTTCTAAATTTAGCAACTACACCTCTAAGTTCTAACATGCCCATATGATATCCTTGAAAACAGTGGCCCCTGGCTATTTAACAACCCATCTATCCATCAGTAAATTGCAGGACAGCGAGGGTTCGGGAACTCACATAGACCCACATCGAAACAACCTTCAGGGAAATAATGCATATCAAAACTGCTATTGTTAAGGTTAGACGGCTGCAAAACTCACAATTAGAAGATACAAGGCTTCGAGAAAAACCACGTAAGTTGCTGCATTCTCCCCTCAGCTGGACTCTCTTACCAGTTAATACTATTCCAAACAGATAATTTGATTTACCGTTCTACAGAATTATTGATACAGTGACAACTCAGATATGGGGAAATAGTCAGAAAATGAATGACCAGATTCTAATAGATAGAAGATATGTTGCCTACCGCATAACGATAAGATCTAGTCAAAATAAGTGAGTGAATATTAACTTCAAGCAGTGCTTTCTGCTCACGAGGCTCTCAAACACGTCATACATCAATGTGAGATGCTACAAAGCAAATTCAGAAAATCGGTAGATTCGAGCGGACATTTGGTGTTCTCACTTTCCCGAGGGACCATCCTAAAAGCACTAATATCCTATGGGAGAAATATTAGTAGTGTGCACTTTTGACGGTCAACATACACTTACGGTTGGACGAAAAATGATAAATTCTACATAGATAGGTGGGTAAGAGAAGGATTAAGTCTTCTGCATTATCACAAACAAAATGAACGCGGCTCACCGTACTGGAACCGAGGAGTAATCTTTGGCATCCGCAAACTCAGCAATATTTCCGACGTAAAATAAAATATAGCTTACGCCATAGACTCGTCTTCTTTTCCTTGAAACTATCAATTGTAAATGTGGTGAATTCATGAATACTGGGGGACATATTACCGAACGGAAATACATACAAGCTTCCAGCAAATTGTGTCCTATACCATCGCCAAGAAATCTCAAAAATCACTTTTTCAGCGAATATATCACGATAACATACGAGAGAGAGTACCAAGAAGTGAGATCAATATAAGACCAATTGTGGTGATAACGAAGTATGTATTGAAAGAATTGTTAACGACGAAACAAAATATTCCGAAAAACAACTATTAAGTGTAGCATGAGCAACGCCGAATATGATAGTAAAAGTATAATCTTGAAGACACATGGTAATTAAGAATAGCACTAGAGAGAGGGCTATCCAGCCAACCAACTTTGGTAGGGACATTTCTGGAAGTTCGTCATCTTATTGGTGTTCGCCTAACACAAATATGTAGGCATGAGTCCTATTTGAAGCCTGATCAGGCATGCTCTGAATCGAAATGGTATAATGTGAAGTACCTCACTTCAGGAAGAACAATGAATAATCCATGTAGCTATGGGCAAAAAATTATTAATTGGGTAAGATTTTCGAAAAAATATAATGAAGGGACGCACACCAATAGCATTGCAACGGATGCCTGTATTGCAGAATGAATTCTTTAAACATTAAATGTGGGCCTGAAAATAATTTAAACTCACTGCTCTGCCGATAATATATTGCACTATTTTTTTGCCTCATGCAAATCCAAACAATCGAAAGCGCTTGAAGTTGTTTCAGTCATTACGGATTGGCGCTAGTCCTTGTATTGGTAACTTGAAGGATCCATGACGGGTGTTATGGAACCCATGGAAGATGAAAATTGCTGCGATTTTATCTAAGGACATGTATCTAGTAATACATATCATACGTACAAGGCGTATATTGGCACTACCAAGTCACCACTCGCAATTTCAAGACAACTTCAAGGAAGCACTGACGAGCGCGACGCGTGAAGGACGCGACGAACATCACGTGCAGGGTTTTTACGGCCAGCTATCTCCTTCGGCCCGCGCTTGCCAGATACGCCAATCGTTCCTTGTTCAACCTCGCGCCCATTACCATCTCTCTTCAACTGCAACGCCTTTCTCTGACTGTGGACGGAGGTATGAGTCTGAAGATGGAATACCCCTGCGGTGGTAAATTTTGTGGTATGTACTCGAATATTCTTTCTCTCCACTACCATATGATACTAATTTTCTATATAATACAACAGCAAATGATCCCTCTCTTGCTTGGGCGGTTCTGCAGTAGCACCCACTGCGCCGCTCTCGTCTCCGGTTCGCTAATACCAACAACACCTGCGCCAGAACTGCAAGACCAACGCCGTTCACCCTTCCTCAGCAGGATGCCAGATGAATGATGCATTCGAGTTAGATGGGAAGTAGTTCGAGTCTCGTAACGCGGGCCACCTGCATGGCCAGTCAACTATATATCCCCCCAATCTGTCCCCTGACGCGCCTTGTTGTCATAGCCACGGCCATTACGACCGATGGCAAGCGCATGGCATCCAAGAGTCGACGAGTACAGACGCTGACCGGATTTCCCCGTCGCTTGGTCCGAGAAACCTGTCCCTTGTAAGGTCAATGCAGACGTGCTCAGCTCTTCTCCAGCTGTATCCAATTCGACTTTCGACGACGATGAACATAAGCAACCCTGTGGTACGACGCGCCTTGGATCCAGTGAGTCTCCGTTGTCCAACGATCTTTCATCCCTTATATTTATTTTCCATTTCTCACCATAACGCTCAGGCTTGCCCATAGAAGCCGTCCCATATGCTGGATAATGTCTTCTATACTTCTCAATGGCAACTTGAAAATTTCCGTTCCGCCCATCGCGGTCACACGGCCATACTCCCGCCCTGACTTCGCAGGATCATCTAGCTAGTGCTGTTAGTTAATCAGCCGCGCCAATTCGTCCACACGTCTTTCACAGCTGTAAGGCTTACGGTATATGACCTCGCTTCCCTTCCGCTGTCGGACATGAGCACGGGTTTCGCTCCTAGGCCACAGAAGGCCACAGAACGAGGGACAGCTGAAATTGTGAGTGTGAGCGAGATGCGGTATCGTCCCCCTGACACATCATTTGTTTGAAGCGTCGCTAATGCCTTTCCTTCTGCCCCTGCCCAGATTTCCCGAAAACTTTGCTTCGTGAAGCGCGGAAAGAGTCCGGATGCATCGTGCTTCTGCCCATGCACAGCGATGAGCTTCTACGGTGTACGTCCACTTATAAATACTTCAGTTCGATATCAGCTTACCCTCCGTTTCAAACAGTGACCTTCAAATGAGAACCTACCTTCAAGCGTCTTTCTGTCCATAAATGCCTCTTTCGGACTAATCAGGACTTTGCCCCAAAGTTCGTTATGGCGTTTCTCAAGTTCCCTGTCCCGTGTCCCTCTGCCCCGCGGCATGCGGCACACGCTTGCGCATTCCACCTTTCCTCCATTCCCGGCGCTTCTCCTACGTTCACATTCCCTTCGCTGGGTCGATATGCGTCCCACTGTCGTAGTGAACGAGTACCTCGAGCTTGGGGAGGAAAATTGGGACGTACCTTTCGTTACATGCACGGACCTCGGCTGAGGGGAAGCGTTAATTGTGGAAGGACGGTAGCAGACTTGCCCAGTAACCACCACCTTGACCTCATAGGCTACTCTCGCGCAGTATCCTCGTTCGGTTCGTTCCGCTTTACCCAAGGCAATAGCTCTATATCATTGTGGTCCAGTTCCCTCCTCCATGGGGCGCCATAAAGTTTGACATGCCCCCATTGTCCTGGACGACCATGGCAGCTTCTGGGAGGAGGACAGTCTACGTAATGTTCATGCCCACTTCCACCATGGGCGCAGAAGATGAGTGAAGCAATCCACTCCCGCCTCCATGCCCACTATAATGATCGACTTTGGGTTGCTTCTGTTTGGGGTCTCCAGCCTGTCTTCTCCATTCCGCCGGTCTCCATCGCGTTCGGAGCTTCAAGCTGCCAAGTGACTGGCTGGCATGATATCTCTAGTTCGTGGTTGTCCTAACATAATCCCCTGTGGTATGCGCTTGGTCTCGGCCTCCCAGCTCTCCCGTATTCTCGTACTTGTATGGAGAACTCATAGGATCTCGAGTACGAATGCGGAATCCAACGTTCGAATAGGCCGAAGTCTGTTACAGCAGACTGAAGTCTATGTCCCACAGCAAGCTGAAATCTGTGTCCCAACAAGCGATGTGACCTACCTTGTTGTCGTCGGCAACGATATCCCTAATACCAGCTCTCCGTTGTTCTGGGGAGGAACCATAGGCCAGACATCGGCACTTAACCGAAGTTGTTCGTTAAAATCACACTGGTCGCTCAGCATACACTAGGTGTTTATGTATATAGTACGGTTATGGGCTGTTTCCTGAATGGGACCAGCTCCCGAAACTCTATCCTAAAGCTGCCATTGTCTGTCCCCGCAGTCTACATCAAATGTTTTTTAAAGTTTATATTTATTGCTATAACGTATCTATGCAGGTTATACGGAGTGCTACCCTAATATTACGTCCCAAAGTTGAAATACAGGATTACAGGATTACAGGCTAATGACATCGACCAAAAGAAAATCTACGATAACTCTACTATCCATGCAATGCAAAGTGTAATGTAACGTTCATGTCCGTGTTGTCCAAACGTGAAGACAATGATAAACATAACATCCCAAAAAGAGCTCACCACCACACCACCACCACGCCTAGAAGCATCCCAAGCGGCAGGATGAGAGCGAGTCCCAGTTGCATCCCTGAGCCCTTACCACTGGACCCATTCGAAACTGACGCAGCCGCAGCGCCCCCAGCCGTCTGCCTCGCCGCACTGGCACTCGCCGCCCCACTCACCCCCGGGCTCATGTTGGCGCTCCCATCCACTCCGCCCTGCCCCTGCGGGGATGTCCACACCCCCGTCGGTGCCAATTCACTTGCGAAACTCGCCGCCTGTGCTTTATCCACGGGCGGAGCAACCCCCGTTGGTGTGGGAACAGCCCCGCCCGTGGTGTATGCGCGCACGTAGGAGATCTCGAAGTACGCGTCGGAGTAGTGTGCGCCAGGGCCTACGACGTTGTCTATGTACTATTGGATAGGGGGGAAGAGGTGGTTAATAAGGGAGGGGAATGGATCAGAGAGAGAGGATACTCACGCAAACACCGGTTGGACCCTGCCCCGCGCATTGGGGTAGATATTGTTCGGGAATAGCGGCCCTAGAGGAAGAAAAAGGGACGTGCGTCAGTCTCAGAGAAAGCGAAGTGGGAATCGGAAGATGAAAACGGGTCATGGAGATGTAACAAACGAGAATGAATGGGTAAGGTGAAGGCTTCGAAACAGAGCCCTCCTATTTTCCATCCCGCACCGCATACATGAACTCCAAGTCCAAGCATTGTCTACCCAAAAACAACAAGAACTTTACTCACCAGGTCCCACATAGCGTGATATCCAGCACCAGATTCTGTGACGTGAAAAACTGGGGAATGTTGCAAGTGCTCACTGGGTAGCTAGCGGAGGGTAGACCCCAGTCGCTGATATCGAGAGCGGAGGTAGAGGTGGAGCCAAGGAGGGAGGCGGGGATGGCGTTACGCTAGATTTAAGTATGAGTACATGTGAAAGGATAGAGTGGGAAACGCACTGGGAAAAACCAAATGCTGGGTAAAAAGAGGGGAGAGAGAGGTTAGTATGTAGCAAACGGTTACGCCAAGGAGACGGTTAGCTCACAAAATTCTGTGACAATACCAAAACAATTATCAGCATCTTTCCTCTCACACCAGACAGTCCCACTTACCCAGCAACATCAAACTGTGCCGCAAATACGCCTCCACCGTTCTGTGCAAACGTGCTCCCAAAGCTCGCGGGCTTGGTCTCGCTCACCACGCACCCCGTAGGGATGGAGCAGTCTGTGCTCGCCCCAGGAATCCCAAGTTCGTTCACATTGGGGGCCTGGGTGCACCCCGGGAGAGTGTGCAAGGCTATCTGGTTGTGGTCCATGAGGTTGATGCCTTCGATTATGCTGTACGGGAATGGAAGATAAATAGGTGAGCATGAGAGAGCGGGAAGGGGATGGACATACTCGATCTCGCCCCCGTTGGGCCATAGGCCGGGACCCTTGGTCCAAAAGGCGGGCCACACCTATGTAGGAGGGAAAAGTGTGAGCATGAGCAAAAAGGGGGGAGGGAAAGGAAGCAGCCAACCGAGCACCCGAACGGCAGATGCACGAAATCCGCGACCCAAAGGCTGCCGATGTCATACAGTGCCTGGCTCGTAATGCGGATCTGCGTAATGACCAGATGCATCAGCATTTCGCTCCAGTAACCTAAGGGAACGAAAAGGAGAGAAGAAAGTGACGCACCGACGCACGCTTGTCATTGAAAGCCACGGTCGACGTATTATCCACCTTCATGACTGCATTGCCCTCGTTCGTGAAGTAGACGAGACCCTGCTTAAATGCGTCGTCCCGGTTGAGCCACCATACGTCGCCTAGTGTAGGTGGAACGATAAGTAAAACTCTTGGAATAAAACAGTGAAAAGGCAAGCAAGTTACGCACCCAAAGTCAGATTATCCCAGCTGCCATAGAAGTCCCATCCGTCAAAGAACGAAGTCCCGGAGTAGTCGTGCAAGAGATCGTATGCCCATGCTTGGGGCGGTGCTGGAAGCGGTAGGTACGAGGAGAGGAGACAGAAGGCGAAAGTAAAGATAAGGAGGGAAAACATGTCCAATCGTGCTCAGGAAGCCAAGGCGGGACACAAAAAGGTTGCTGAGCTGTCGTGTAGGCGAGTAACTGGATGGAGAGAGGAACTATGACGCTCCGCTCCTCTAAAAGCAAGCACTTATATAGCACTACCAACTGCGCATGCGGCACAAACTTGTTTAGAGCTTATGGTGTGACCACAAGAATAGAAGGGAGGTGGAAGTGACAAGGGAACGGAGACAAGGCGCTAGAGGATAAATATTGATCTGAACAGACGCGGATTGGACTAAAGAGTAGCCGGTGGCCACACAGTGCACAGGAAACAGGAAATGAGCGAAAACAAAGTCTATGTGCGTGCACACCTGCTTTGGCTTTCAATCGATTTGTGCTCGATGGTAGGAGCCTAGTTAAGCCCTAATGACGCATTGTGCCCGTTTGGATCGCAGTGTCACTGCCAGGTGCGCGACTGAAGCTGGGAGCCTCAAGGAAGTCAAACGCCCCAATCCTCAAGTTAGAAAAAATCTCCCGGGTTTCAGCCGTTTCAGAGCAATGGCAATGACGTTCTTCCCGTGGACTCCGACCATGCCACCAGGACGCACGAGGCACGCGTGCCGCTGGTGTTAAAATGTAAGTATGTATGTATGGCTCGAAAAAAAAATTGATAGACATGCTGGAAGCAGCCTCGGAGTCGATGGCGATGACGCTTCGAGGTGATAACGGTGATGGGAAGTCCAACATGCGGCTGGATCCAATTTCGGGGGGTCTGTGAGCACGCGTGTTTGTCACGTGATATGCAAATTCGATACCCACGACTTAAACTTGAAGTTGGACTCTCGTACCACCATCGCAGAGTGTAAGTCTTACGAGTAGCCTTCATTATATGCTGATTTACTCTTTTTTCTTTTTCTTTTTCTTTTTTTACAGAATAGCAACGTCTATACCCTCTCTGGACCTGCCACAAGAGATGATTGACGTCATCGACAAAATCAGTCGTGTTGATGGAAGCTCAAAGCAAACACTGAAGTCGACTTTCCTCGTATGACGCCGCTTTTTGCCTCCTAGTCAGCAGTTGCTCTTTTCCGGCGTGATTCTACATAGATATCTGGTGCATGGCTTTTCGTGATCAAACTTTCCAATGGATCATCGTGAGCCTCTAAACATCCATTCTACTCTAACTGCAGAGGACTTTCTACAGCTGGTTTCGCGTTCGCCTCTCTTGATTAAGTATGTCCGCAGTCTGTATCTATGCTATTATTATTGCATCATAGCCTCTCAGGGTGGGACGGGACGCAATGGTAATGACCCCGCGTTGCGGCACTTGCTGCCTTTCTATGCTGCAAACCTGACAATGATAGCATTACGTGGACTAAAGTATGCTCGGCTGGAATGGACTCCTCTTTCGCTAGCTGCCCAAGTTTCGGTGGGGATTCTTCTGAGAATGGGGCGTGTGAAGTGCCTCTTCTTCGATAGGCTTAGGGTGTTCCCACTTCGATTGTTTGCGACTCTCTCGAACTCAAGTAACTCTCATTCGCGTTATTTTGAAGCAAACCTCGTGGAAGACATCACAGAACAACCCAACGTCGTCGGTCGCAGGTCGATTTCCTTACACTTTATAGCTTGGACAGCATGTTGCACATTGTTCGCTAGCTATCACAAGCGGATTTCACACATCTCCAGCAACTCTTTATATCTTGAAAAGAAAGTTTAACTCCTCAATCCAGGGCTCTCTGGAGATTTATTCAGCTCTCGGCTGGCACACTCGAGCATCTAGATTTGAACACCACAGGTGAAGTGCGTACTTATTTCGCTTTACCTGCGGTGTATTTATCCACTAAATTACTCTGCTGGGTTTCTCAGTGTTGCTCTATCTTTGTACGGCGGACGTCGTTGCATCTCCCAATGGATGTCTGTGGTTGGCCGGCCTCTTCTGCACCTTCGCATCGTCAAACTAGCTGGAAGCTATCACTTTACGATTTCTTTTTCTCATAGTGACCATCTAACAACCACAAGGCTACGCAGATGGGATAGGCTTGACGCCGTTCTTCATCGCAATTCTCGGTTCTACGAGGCGTACAGCTTATCTTGCGTGCAGAATGTAGCCGATTCCCTTTACTTCAAGAAGCCATTACCAGCAGGCTATCAAAGCTAGGCGCAAAGCCATCCTCTCAGTATTCAAGCTTGCTATCATTTACTGTTTATCATTCATTTTCGGACCAGCGTTTCTAGAAGACTCGAGTCAAACTTTCTCCGAATCCCTTTTCCGTACCATTACTAGCGACCAATTCTCTCAGTTTCGCGCAGCATCAACTACAAAATTGAGCAGGATCTTGACTGTTGTTCAACGTTCTCCGGCGCACATATTCTATTCAGCAAAATCCAGCTTGTTCTGTGAATTCGGTCCTTCGCTATCAAATAGCTTCATATGGATATAGGACTCCGTATTGTAATTCCTTGTAGCGCCGCTCATGATGCCAATACATTCCGCGCGTGCGTTTGACGGCAATATGGTTTTGAACTGGGTGTTATATAATTAATTGCGTTCACGGTGAACAGCAGCAAGAATAAGAACAGCAAATACCACGCACGGATACACACCATACATCAAGGATGAGTATCTTCACTAAAGGAAATAGTGAAGCACCATTCATATCGCTTTCTTCCCACTGTGTCAACACGTACGATGTGGCCGCTTGAGTACTCCGGGTATCCTTCCCTGCAGCCGACGGGTGTGAATCAGGCTTGAGTAGTACGATAACAATCTCCCATCATCATATCCTGTGATAGGATTGCGAACGGCTGCGATGCTAACTTCTCTGCTCCTCCTTCCACCCTCCAAGGACTAAATTATGCTAGAGAACGTACAAGCTACCCCCCTTCCAGGAGTCCGTCGTGTTATTACTGGACATGCTCCAGAAGGTAAATCTGTTGTCATCCTAGACGAAACTGCTCCTAGGAAAGAGATGGGCGCCAGCATATTCTACGACATATGCCGCACGGATGCTGTCCCTGCATCCATCGATAGCGAAGTCACTACCGGAGCTTTTGTCGATGAAGTGGCCATGACGACTGAAATGTTCACCGAGGCCGGCAGTGTCTTCCGTGCTGTTGACATTATTCCAGGAGCAGTTGTGGTAGGAAATTAACTTGTCTTCTTCATGAACTTATTAAATTGTCTTCGGCAGCCCCTTCACCGCACTATAACCCTAGACTATGCAATTGTTGCTCGAGGCTCTATAGTCCTTGAGCTCGACGACGGAAAGAAAGTTACACTCAACGAAGGCGACACTCTGTGTCAGAGAGGCACGCTTCATTCTTGGAGGAATGAAACATCCGATTGGACGCGGGTTTATTTTGTGTGCCTCGGTAAATACTTCGTTGTCGCCTATTTCAATAGTTTTCTAACGGGAAGTTTGTTCAGGCGCCAAACCCATCGTAATCAATGGCGAAGAGTTGAAAGAGGAATTCCGGAGTCCTGCTTCAGATTGAAGGAATTTTATTTAACTGGACTGATATCCCGGTTAATATAATATAAATCTTAGAGGGTATTTGAAATGTACATGTTAGAGCTCGGGGCTCACCCGATGAAATACCAATGTGTTCTAAATTTGATAAGTAATATTGGAGGGCATGTCTAGGTAAAATCTTTGGTTGTATTTTTTTGTCACTGAGAAACGCACAATAAATTCGATGTGGCTGGATTTTATTTAAGCATGCTTCTCGCCATGCGATATTATTAAGAATAAGTCTCGATCCACTTCAATATAGATTTGCGCTGCGCGACTCATAGGGATTCCTGTGGACCACGGGTTAGAAGATGCCCACGTTATAAATAAACTGGCTAGAAATACTATCGGGTATAAATGTATGAATTTACACAGAAGTTGACAGTAACCTTGAACGCGCAATGCGCTCCCTCGACACGGCACGCGTCGGTAATAAGCTGAATGTATAATGTGACTGACCCCTTTATCAGCGAATTTTCGAATTCAGCTCCGAGGGTCTGTCTATTGCTCTCAACAGCCTAAATTTGCTCATTCACTCGGCACCATCCGCAGCAGCGAACCCTTCGCTGTTTTGGACATTTTTCCTGCTCAACGAATACCGCTATCTTTTGGCCTCTGTGGTAATGTTACCGGAACTTCCGCAGGAAATCATCAACCTCATTATCAAGGAAATCGGCGACGATGATCTTGCCACTATCAGGTCATCTTCTCTTGTTTGTCGACGTTTCTTGCTTCCCAGCCAGGAGATTCTATTCTCGAAAATTGTACTCAAGCTAAAGCCGCGTATTACTGCTCTCCAAGAAGACTCTAAGGAGCCACAGATTTCTCCAGCGGAGAAATTACAGCGCCTTGTCACCTCCTCACCCCATATTCTCAGCTACATACGAGGGCTTCATATCGGGGGGATGGGAATGGATGATCATGGAGGAGCTCGATGGCTATATGATGATACGTCTCTCCGGGAACTGCTTCCACTAATGGAAAATTTGCAACAGTTCACGCTCAGTGGTACCCCGTCCATAAATTGGAACAAAATACATAGCAGCGCGAGATCGGGGATCATTACAATGCTGCAGTCGGCTTCTCTCACATCAGTTTCAATTTCACATGTTCGCAACATCCCGCTTTCGACACTCGAGTATTGTTCATCGTTGAAGGGACTCGCCCTTTCTAACCTCAAGATTACTGAAGATGATACTCGTCCCATTCCTCATCGTTTTTCATCGCGCCTTGATTTCCTATCGCTCGATGTAAGGGATTCAGAATTATTAGTTATTCTCCGTTGGCTGAAGTCCATCGATGCGGACTGTTCATCTATCCGGGTGCTCAATGTCCGGCATATCTCTCTGAGCCAGCACATAGCTCTTTGGAGGTTAATGCAGGCATGTGCAAGTTCCTTGGAGACTTTTTTCTTTCAGCCAGCTGTGAGAGAAGGTTCGTTTTATTCATCTAATTTTGAAGTGGCCCCTATTCATGACTCTATCATTAGATCCTGGTACTTTATTGGAAAAAATTGGGAGGAGCCCCATAGACTTTAGCCATTTACGCTGGCTTAGTTCTTTACACATCACCGTCAACTTTAATCATCAAAGTGAATTTATTTTTCACAGCAACGCCCTTCGATGGTTAATCCATGCCTTCAACGCCAGCTCCTCGCCTATGACCATACGAAAGCTGACTCTGCGCTGTAATATCACCGGAGGCAACGTATGGATCCCAGATACGTATATGAAACCATGGCAAGAACTCGACACTGTGCTTGCTTCTGAACGATTCTCAGCTCTTAGGAGAGTGTATATATATTTGCATTGCTCATTGGCTCTCTCAGTCATCGCAAGGGTGAGCGATCAGTTTATCGAGCTCCGCAAAAAGCGCACCTCTAGCTCAGGAATAGATACTCCGGTATTTACATTGGGATACTACTCCTGGAGGGTCGGACAGTTTGTCGAATACGAGCCCTGATGTGAGTTCCATCGTAAATTCGATAGCAGGTTACTGATTACATAAATCGACTGCCGGCCTGAGCAGCAGAACTCGAGTTGCTTCCAAAGAATTACCTCAACACAGATGTTTTCATTTTCTGTGTACTTTGTGTTATTATATATAATTTATGTTCCTACGCATTTGAACAGAACGTCAGCAGCGTTTGTGCGAGTGGCAGATCATTTGAATTTGGAACTTGGGACCAAGATAATGTATTTTGTTTGATAGGTGTTGCCAAACAAACAAGGAATGAGAGCCAAAATTTGTTCGGTTACATGCATTCGACGTCGTCACCGACTCTATCATGTCGTTGCTTCGTCTAGCTCTTCGAACACCCCTCGTGCAAGCCTCCCCAAGGACTACTTCTTCATGTTTTCCCACTCGATGCAATAACGGTGTCCTTAACGCCTTGGCTCCAGTTCCTCGACGCGCCTACGCATCAAAAGGCAAAGAGAAGGGCAAAGTAGTAAAAGAGAAAGGCAAAGAGAAGGCCATAGACAAGAGCAAGGAAAAGGGCACGGCAAAGTCAACAGCAACCCTTGTTCCAGGTTCGAAACAGCCTATAACAGACCCCGCTGCACAGGAAGAATATGCGAAAGCCGAAGCAGCGATGAACATTGCTGTTGATTGGTACCGCAAAGAGTGTGCCGCCGTCGAAGCGCGTGCAAATGGACGCGTCACTCCGGCTCTTCTTTCTCCTGTTCGTGTCACTCTTCCGGGAGAAGACAAGCAGTACAGACTGGACGAGCTGGCGACTATAGGAGTTCGTGAAGGGTCAACATTGCTCGTGACGTTATTTACTGCAGATGTGAGGTTATTCACTTAATAGGTGCTCGGCTGTTCTCATTGGGTCACACCACTTACAATTAAACTTACCTTCGTGTTCAAGTAGACCATCAAAGCAGTAGAGGCGGCGCTATACGACTCCAAGATTCCAGGCGTAGTTCCACACCGTCAGGACGGCCATACTATCAAGATCCCGATCCCGAAGTGCGTTCTCTCTCGTTTCTACTGTAATTTGCGAACTAAAGACGTGTTTTGCTCCTGTTTAGACCCACTGTGGATGCTAAGAACGAGCTATACACTGCGACCAAGCGCAAAGCTGAAGAGATTCGCGTGCAAATACGCAAGCAACATCAAGCCAGCCTAAAACGCGGGAAATACGAGAAACACTCGATTGAACTTGAGGAGGCGAGCAATTCCTCTATATTTCTGAGATCAACCTGGCCATCTCTGACTTTCTTTTCTGCAGTTCCAAAAGCTCACTGACCGTTATGTGGGCGAAGTGGACAAGCTTATTGCAGGTCTCCAGAAGGCGGTTGGTGCGCGATAGATTATGCGTCGTCGTAGATCTGTTGTAACTACCTAGTACCTCGCATGAATATACTAAGCAAAAACGCAACATTGGATATCCCCACTCGCTTGAATATCACTGTAATTCCTCCAAACTGACTCATTAGATGGATAACTCGCGGGTCCAGTAGAAATTACATACGGCCTCAAAATGCGGCCACCAAACAAATTATATGCAGAGGTGCAATCAGGTTTCAAGCCATCAAGTTCACTATATATACAACAAAGTTACTACCAGCGGGTATAGTACAGTATGAAACAGCTTTAATGATACGATTATTTATACGGTGATCAATTGCAGTCGGCAAGATAGGGTGTGGTTTAGAATATAGGACAATGTAATGTAGCGAAATAGTATGTACAATAAGATGGTACCTCCGGTAGTACACGTGTAGGGGGTGTTCCTGTAGCAATTGGAGATCCTAGTCTTTAGTGAGAAGGTGGCCACGGTGGTCAAGGCCGAAGAGATCGGCTAGAGAGGATCGCCGTCATCAGTACAAAGCGCCAGTATATAGCGTAAAAGACATACCAAGCTCCCTCGCTGGGAGCCTTCCGATCTTCTTCCCAGTTCCTTCACTCAAGCTTCCATTGGCAAGGGTTTGCTATAGGAAAGCGAGTCAGATGAGAATAACTCGAAAGTTGGTGTACCCATCTACGTACCTTGCGCAGCTGCATAGCAAGCACACGGTCTTCAACTACATCACTAATGACGAGCTTCTAGACGTCGACGGATCTTGTTTGCCCGAGGCGATGCACTCGATCAAAGGCTTGCGACTCGATAGCCTGCAACCATCCAAGATCAAGGGAAATTACATTGTTGGCTCAAGTTAAGTTCAGACTCACACCTATCATTCCGGCTTAGCTTAAGCCACAGATGTGAGCAAAACTCATAGAAGACTTACCTCCACATTTTCATGACATCAACATGATGCGAGCCTTGTCCTTGGACATGAAGACGTGGACGGCCTGGTCGCGTTTTGTTTCATGTTGCCTTGATATTTAACATGAATGATTCCGGCTTGCAGGAGATAGTCAGAGACGAGCGAGAGGTAGACTGTCCATTGAGAAACAACGAGGATCTTACAGAGAATGTCAGCAAGCACAACGACGAAAATCTGGAGAAGGCACACCTTTTCGTCAGGGAGTCCTTTGCCAGCTGCAGAATTCGCTCTATCATATACTATGTAAGAAGGCTCATTAGTTCAGCAGCGGCAACAGAAGGTTATAGTACATACCTTCATCTTAATCGAAGGTAGGAAGGGAGGCATAAAATTGATTGCCTCTGGGGCTATGGGTACCTTCCTCCGACCGAAAAGCACTTCCTTCTCCTCAGGTGTATCTTCAATCTCCTTATACGAGTCAAGGACAACATGAGCTCCTGGTTTTCCCAATCACCTTTTATTTAGTGCACGGCGCTCATCCTTCTCCTCTTCGTCCCCATCACTGTTGGCGGTAAAGTTGCTCATGTCGTCTTCCTCATTGTCTTCTTCCTTTTCCGATGCAGTGTCAGCGTCTAACATGATCACATCATCCGAGCCCATGATATGATGGCTGCGATGAACGCGCTTCGGCCTTCTGGTCCTGGACTTTGCTTTTCCTTTACCCTTCCGGCTACTGCTAGAGTCGATAGCATCGATTACCTTGTGAGCGTCAACATCGAGCATCTCCACATTCTCGTCCTTGGACTTCTGTCCAGGAGAAAGCAGATCTTCGTCAGAAGGTTCGAATGCCTCACGTTCGAATAATTTTCCTTTGCAGATAGGATTGCGATAGCTGGGGCTTTCACGGGGGTTTAAGTAAGAGCGATAACGGTAATGACAAAGTTGGCTGACAAGGACGCTCGTTCGCTTTACACTTGATGGGACCGTCGGCGTTCGACTCTACAGGAGCAGCATTACGGATCACTTCGACTACGCATTTTCAAATTAATACTTAGGATTATTGTGAAAAAATTGCTAGGTCACCTAAACAGTCTCGGCAGAGGACATGAGCACACGAGGTGATCACTGCAGAAGTGAAGGGATCGAACCAGATCGGGCACTCTTCGTCGTCCACAGCCGCGTCAACAGACTAAAAGAGGGATGATTGAGTTGTCGAACATAAAATTATAAAGACCACACCTCTTTTTCAGCTTGAATGCATGCCAATGCAGATGCCTTGAACTTCTCTTTCATCCTGGTGACGAATTCGGGCGAAACTAATCGTCGACACAATTCAATTGCGACCTCGAATGACTTGGAGTCATTCCCGTGGACCTCTCCCGGAAAGATGAATGCAATGCTGTCCTCTTGGATAAGGACGGAGGCGAACAGAGCTGGCGAAGACGAAGGAGTAAAACAAGGACCTGGTGATAGTTCCTATGAATGCAGTGTTAACATTGCAAATAAATTTAGCAACATGCTATCGGCTTACTTCATAACGGTACCAGCTGTTAAGAAGCGATTGAATGTGGCTTGGTTACGAACTTCCACCTGGCAGGATAATCAGAAGATAACTCAACGATTGTCTAACCATAGCATAAATACCCCTCTCCTCCTGGGTAAACTCGAGCTTGACAAGTTCTACCTTCTTCTCAGGGTACTCTGTGAGGTGTTTCCCATCGAGCATCGAATCCTTCATGCGTCGAAGAAGGAAAGTCTGAATGATGGCCTGTAACCGACTAACAGCAAGAGCAACTAAGGGCACATCAAGGTCAGTGGAAACCCGGGAGGCGTACACTACGATAACGTACGTTTCTTCTTCTCCAGTCTCCTGACTTGACTTTGGAACTCTGCAACGTTGTACCACAGCCTGATCTTCAGGAATATCAAATACCCATAAATGTCACCTAGACTATTGATGATCTGCGTGCTAGAATTCGCAGATCAGTACCGTTGTTTATACTTGGCATCGCTGATTGACAAGGGAAGATATAACGTACCCAATAAGACACCAGCGATAGACTACGCGAAAGTCGATGACAGCTCGAGAAGTTCCTGGAAGCGGTGCATTAGAGCGATGGCTAAGACAAACATTCCATGATTGACATACTAGTTCTTCTGTTCCGAATAGCCTGGGCTTCATCGGGAATGACATGGAAAAACTGCATGCCATAGTAAGCAATAGTGCTATTGGGTATAGCACAATGCCTACATCGACTTGGAATAAGAGGCCCGCTAGCGAGAACATATAAAGAACTTGCAAAATATGAGAACGAACGACCGCGAAATCTCATCATCTTTCTGACGCTTCTTTGGACGAGCTTCCTTGTTGTTGAACTCCCCATCATCGTCAAACGCGATAAAGTCATCCTTCTTCTTCGTGCAAATATTCTCTTTCTTCATCTCTCCTTCGATATCAGGTCATTCAAGAGACATGTCTGTAAAGGCGCATTAACATACTCTTCCGGATGCTTAATTCTTCCAAACACCAACCACGCATGTATTCAGGACGACGTCGTAGTTCAAAAGGCTCTGCTCCTACTTCGGCTTGGATGTACCATGATAGATGAGGTATTTGAGACTGCAATTTGTCTTGATCTTGATCTCGATCTTCCACTGATCGAGCAATGCAATGGGAACGAATGAGATTAGTCTTGCATTGGGGGTCAAGACATGTCCATGACAATAACGGCGATGCCTGGGCGATGATATGGGTCTAGGAAAGGTCGGCGGCCTGCTCTTTTACACGTGAACACGCATTTATCGTTTCTGCTACTCTTGCTCGCCATAGACCGTGCAATTGTAAGTTGCAAGGTTCTTGTAAAGGATTATCTGTGCCGATATATTTGTTTGCGGGATCCGCTTTGGGGTGTATTAGCCTCCTTATCCACCATTCACGCAACACCGATAGTCAGATGAGGTATCAAGGCAACCTCCATGCCTGGAATCAGATCGTACTGCGTGCGCAGCTGGAGGCGTTCGTGGGCCTTGTCGACACTCGCGTTACCATCGAACGCTTCGGCATTACCGGCCTCGATGAAGAACTTGTCGATGATAAAATCACAAAAAAAAAAACGGTTATAAGGGTGCTACATTGGAACTGAACGTTCCAGAGAGAACTTACTCGTAGACCTTCGCCTATGGACCAAGGAACATGACCTTGCCTCGTCCATAGAAGTCGCCGTCCTGATCGAACCTGGCTGCACCCTCGAGAGGAGGCGGAGCATTGATCCCGATGCAATTGACGATGTCGAAGTAGACAGCAGGGTCGACGGCCATCCCGCCCTCATCACTCTCATAGCCATCGAGCGACCTCCAAATGCACCAGGCATAACATAGTTGGGACGCGGAGAGGGTGCCACCTTCTCCGCGAGGAGCGGGATGGGCGTTGGCTCAGGCTTCGCAAGCGGCTTGGGCGGATCAGAAATAGAGAGCCGCCCACGGGTGCCCATGCACATGGCGAATGGAGACAGTGGGAGCTGCTCCTTCTTGACGCTGCTCGGAGCAGAGGGCGTCGTAACAGACAGGAGCCGGACGCTCAATCCCGACGCGATGGGTTGTGCTTGCAACTGGTGAGCTTTGGCCCTGCGGCACGCTACTTCTAGCGGGCTGCTTGCGCCTCCAAAGTGCACCAGATGGTAAGCCAGGTTCTGGAAGGCAGGAGGCAGCGCAATGCTCGACGTGCCTGCCACCATGGAACCACCGCCGAGATTGGGCGGGGGCATGACGCTGAGCGACGTGTTTGTCGGGCACCGCTTGACGGGGGACAAGTTATGGATCGACGCGGTGTACTCACTCTTGCGTCTCTTACACTCCTCCATCTCAGAGAGGAGTTTCTCGAGTCTGCTCAGATCGGCTTTAATCTTCTTCGGTTTGTGGAAGATGCGGTTGATGTGCTCTTGTAGGTACGAGATGCGCGCTTGCATGTCTTCGATCTTAGCGCGGATGTCTTCGATAGCGGAAGGCCCGGGGTGCGGAGCTTGCTGCGTTAAAAGAGCCATTGAGATAGACGGTGAAGCTAGGGCGGACGCAGCACCCACAGTAGTGGTTTCTGGTTTCGAAGGGACGAGTGCGTTGTAATTCACTTGGGAAGGGGGCTTTTGTGCGAAACGTCCATCTTAAACCTTTTAGATGAAAAGGCAGATACGTTAAAGGAGTCATCCTTGTCCTCAGCTTTGGCAAGAAAGCTGAAGGCGCTGTCGGAGGTACGCTTTCTCGGAGGGAGAGCAATATCTACCGGCTCCGGCTTTATACAAACAAGACTCGTCATGCACCTAGCGATAGGTGCAAAATTCGAAGTAGTAACAGGAAGCTTCGCATTGTTGTGGACATATGCAGGTGAAGAAGCGGAAGAAGTGATTGGCGGGGTGTCCAAGAGCCCAAGTAAACCGGAGCCTTCTTGCTTCACGGAGCACCTGTGTGTATACGTCTTATCATTGTTCTGTAAAATGAAACCCATCGATAAGGTGATAAATAGCTATGCTTCATTGCCCACCTCACTCTTTGTACTATTCTGACTTTTTACGCGTGCAAGGCGACCCTTTCGGTGTATCGGTTAGCCTTCGATATGCGCCTATTGCATACAGCGACCTGTCAATTACGCGCTTCTATGAGGATTAACTAAATAAACGCACCCTATATTTGGCTAAAGACCCAAGTCCATCCTCGACTCCGTCATCCTGCGCACTCAGATGAGCACCAAGAGCAATCGACAGGCTATCGCAGCCTTGCTCAAGACAGGTAACCGTTCCATCTGGAAAAGATGAAGATCGGGTGAGAAAGGCGGCAAGCACGCGTCGAAAGAACTCACGTCTGCATTTGGGCTGTAACATAACGCGAAACTTTGACGACTATTTCAGTCGGACGTGTCTCCCGCGACATTGAACAAAGGGAAATTCACATTATCGTCGAGTGGACATATTGAGAGATGATGCCGGAGCTCTTTGACATAGATATCTGGTACGACGGCGTCCTAGGGTGCGTTAAAGGAATTTTAGCGTGGGTCAGGAGGCATTTATCACTTGGTCTTGGAGACTCACCTTGCTTGACACGGGCAAGCCCAGCTGTTGTTTTGCGAGCGTGAGAAGTTTTTTTGTGGGGGTCGTCGCCCATGACGTAGGCGGGCGGGAGGGGGAATAAGTTGCGGTGATGGTGGGTAAAACAGAAGAAAGGGTTAATTGCGAGGAGTCCAGCTGCAGGGCATATCTGAGCTTCGCGTCGGAGTTTCTCACGCCCATTTATATGCCCTCAAGTTAATTTGTTTAGCCGAGTGTCGCGTAGCACGTGATTCATTCTGATTCCCTTCTTATCTCGGGGCCATTACAGTAAACAGTTGTTTCTTAAAATCAGTAGAACAGCTCGTAAAAGGGATAATATTTACCGCTCTTCAGGAGGCATCAAGAAAGAGGTTGGGCAGGAACAGCTTGCCACATTGGCCAACGGAAGGAGTACGTCGCGCGCTGTTCGTCCAAGCATCCGACGCGCTCGCTTTGACGCAATCAATTGATGCACCTACAGGCCCAGTCACCCATCGTCCGTATTATCAGGTACCAACTCTATATCTCTTCCAGTTCCTCGCTTGTTAATCTTCTCCACAAACTTACGACATACATACTCCCGAAAAGTATTAATTAACCAGATAGGGATTCTGATATGTTGGTTTCCTGATATTTCTGAATCCTCGCGGTCAAAGCACAATTCAGTCGAGCCAAGGGCACTGTAGGGCTTGAAAGGTCAGCTCAGACTGGTATTCATGCCATGAATAGATTGCATGAGTTTAATTGCTAAAACTGCGAGATTTTATACAACGACACGGCATGCCATAATTACTACTTCACAGTTCGAGCTCCTCATCCGAGGTGAGTTCCTGTCCGTCGATTTGTATCATCGTATATGCCGGTATTTGTGTATTGATAATGCATATAGGAGAAGCAAATAGTTTGGCAGGAAAGGATATATTCTGACATTGCGAATAACTCATTTTTTGCAGGAATGACTGCCTTGAAGACGCACCAAATACATAAAGCCCACAAGCAAATGATACATAAGCTTCATAATCATTAAAGGAATCAACAACGCAAGGCCCATGTACAGCGCTAGATTTATCTGGTTAAAAATCCAACCAATTAAAAGAACAAAGTCTGTGCGGACAACTACTGTATATAGTGGTAACTAATGGTATGCTTGGCCATAAATTAAATTCGATAGCAGAACGCAAGAAAGCATTATTTAGGAACACAAACTTAGGCTATCAGATCGCGATGTAACGAAAATACAGTCTGTCTAATGATATACTTATACAAGGCGAGTCGCATGAACAGAAGTCTAAGAAGCGCCTGGTCAACAGGCCTTTAATATCTACTAGGCTGAAGAACAGCTCCGTTGTGATCAAGGCCGAAAAGATTTGCTAGGGAAATGAAATCAGTTCATACGATGCCAGCGCCTGAAAAAACATCACTGCTCACCAAGCTCTTTGACGGTAAGTTCTGAAACCAAAAAAATAGCGCTCAGCCCTAGACTCGCAGTTCGAATATAGAGCATAACTCACTTCCGATCTTTTTTCCAGAACCTTCGCCCAGCGTCCCTTCAGTGAGTGTTTGCTAAAAAGCGCTCAGTCCAAATGCGGGTACTATCAGGGTGTAATAAATAGAAGCGCTTTACCTTCCTCTCCTGCATGCTTAGCACGCGGTCTTCCACAGTATCGGAGATTGCAAGGCGCTGAACGTTGACTGGCCGAGTTTGACCCAGGCGATGGACACGGTCAAATGCCTGCGCTTCGATGGCTTGGGACCAACCAAGATCCAGTGAGATGACATTATTGGCACATGTGAGATTGAGCCCAACGCCTATGAATATCATGTATCAATGATCAGCGAACGAAAATATATTATTTTTTCGAATCGGAATGAACCCACCCCCGCACTTGAGTGACATCAGCATGACACGAACTTCATCCTTCGAAATAAAATCTTTCACCGCCTGCGAGCGTTTGGCACGGTTCATGTCCCCTTGATAGCTGACATGGGCGACCCCAATCTCTTTTAGGTAGTTTGATGCTAGCGACAAGCAACTAGTCCACTGAGAAACAATCACCGTCTGCCAACGGCCGGAGCATCGTGAATACACGCAAACACCAACGATCATCATGAGAAGCACCTACTTTTTCCTCAGGGCGTTCCTCCATCAACTTTCGTAATTCCTCTATCATGTACTGTATTGAAGAAAGATAAACAGCCTGTCTAAGGCTATACGATGAATCACTTACCTTCATTTTAGTAGAAGGAGGCACCAGCTGCGAGGTCTCGCCGGAGACAGTGCACTGACTCTGAGGATCAACAGCCAATTTGCGATCTGCATTGCCAATATCCATTTTTAAATCTTTGGCGCCGGCGGGTACATTTTCTGTTTCAGATAGCACAGCCTCATCCGGCAGCTCGAATGCATCCCGGCGGAATAGTTTCTCCTTAGATATTGGGTCCCGACAGACAGGGCCTGCAGTATGTTAACTTTAGTGGGTAGCCATAATCTATGCACTTACAAGGTCGTTCGTCCGCCCCATATTTCACTGGTTGCCCAGGAATACGTTCAACCTGCGGGGCAGTGTCAATCACGTCGACTGAAGCTAATTGTTAGAAATACGCATGTACAGCAATAAAAATAACGGCATACTGAGGCATTCGCGACAGAAGATATGGGTGCAAGGAGTGACCATGGCATCGGTGAGAATGTCGAAGCAAACTGGACATTCCTCATCATCAAAGGTAGCGTCAGGAGACTAGTATAAATTTGTCAGCATGAAGTGTCTCAAGATAAATGCAAATCGGAGAATATACCAATTTTTCGGCCTCCATGCGCTTAAGCGCAAATTCCGTCAGTTTACTCTGCATTTTCAAGACATAATCAGGAGAAACCAAGCCCGCAGCCCGGGCCAACTCGGAAGTTCTCCACTCAGAGCCCTCACTGTAGCCTTCAGGCGAAAATAATGAGCCTCCTTGCTCCTGGATGAGAGCAGGATGTGTGCAAATCTGTCGGAGACGCAGGAGTAGGACGAGAACTTGGTGATAATTTCTGCGCAAAATGTTATCACCGGCAGGAATATTGTATCAGTGAGCGAACTTACTTAAGAACGGTTCCTGCTTTCAGGAAACGATTGAAGCTCGCCTGGGTGCGCGCTTCAACCTGAAAATAAAGGTGAAGTATGAGAAAGGAGTTTGAAGGCTCTAATGCGTTCTTACCATTTTATAAATATCTCTTTCCTCAGGCGAGAATTCTAGCTTGACAAGCGAAACAGTTTTATCAGGAAGTTCAATGAGGCGCTTGCCATCTAGCTCCGAGTCTTTCTTACGCCTTAGGAGAAAGGTTACAATAATTGCCTGTAGACGAGTTGCCGCGCGATTGGCTATAATATACCGAGTACGTGAGATGTATGGCAAAGTATTATGAACGGCAAATCGCACGTTGTTTCTTCTCTAGTTTACCGACTCGGTGTTGAAACTCAGTAAAATCAGACCATGGCTTGATTTGTAAGAAGCGCAGGTAGCCATAGACGTCAAGAAGGCTATTGACAATGGGTGTTCTATAATGAGTAGTGTTAGTGACGATGACGGCACTGCGAAGATGGTGATATAGACCCAGTGAGACACCAGCGGTAAATAGCTTGAAGATGGGTGGCTGCGCGGGACATTCCTTTCATCAAAGAATGGCGTGAGAAAGAAAATCCTATGGTGAGCATTCCAACTTACTGGTCCTCCTATTACGGATGAATTGGGCCTCGTCCAGAATGATGCGATAAAACTGAGAATGAATATTAGCCGATGCTTTAGTGTACCAGAACAGAATAGCTACCTGTACTGAAAAGAGAAGCCCCGCTCCTTTGAGAGTATGAGTGTTCAAGCATGACATATAGAGTGCATGGGGTTCGCAGACCTTCTTTTCGTCGCTTCATCGAGAATTTCCCAATCCCAGAGGCATCTGAATCGGGGGTGAGTAGGCCACCGTTTTTCTTTCTTTTTGCAATTTCCCTTCGTTTCTGGCCTTCAGTATCAGGCCATTCCAGGGCCATAGTCTGAAATTCAAAGTTAGGACACATCATTGAAAATTCATCAATACATACTGCATAAGTAGTGAGGACGACGTCATATTTCAATAGGTCTTCCTTACTCTTGGGCTTTGACGAACCTTTCAGGGGCAGAAATTTATTATTAATACAGAGCTATAAGATGATTAAGAAAAACGAACCGTGATAAATGAGGCATTTCAGCCCGCAATCCGTTTTAACTTCTATTTCTAACTTCCATTGATCAAGGAGCGAGGTAGGCGCAATAATGAGATTCGTCTTGCGCGAGGGATCCGGGGACCGATTTTTTACAATAACAGCGATCCTGCATATATGTCTTAAGTATCTACTATTATCCCGAAATCGACATCCTCACATCTGAACGGTCTAACAACGACGAAGTTAGTGGACGTCATGATAATGACAAAAACCGGGGTTGTGAAACCAACCTTGCCAAGTCCCATCTCATCACCTAAACATCCGCCGGAAATAGAGCCTTGTTCTTTATCCACCATCCACGCGACGCCGATGGTTTGATGTGGCAGCAGCTTGACTTTCATCCCTGGCATAAAGTCGTATTGAGACTCGAGGCCGAGACGCTCCAATGCCTTGTCCATGCTTTCATTTCCTTCAAACTGCTTTTCGTTACCTGCCGCGATGAAGAAATCGTGGATACTGAATAAGGATCAATAATAAGAGGAAAGAATAACAGAGACAAATGATAAGGGCTTACGCATCAGTTTTCGGTTCAGCAAAGGCGTCTAATCCCTCTTCGTAGGTGCTCATATCTTCAAATAAATCATTACCGTCACGCCTGTAGTACTCCCAGTTGATGGATTGATCAATGTCTACTCTGTGCTCGTCGAACGGATCCATATCGATATCCCAGTCAACCTGTGGAGAAGGAGAAGAAGAATCCCACTGAGTATTCGAACCTGAAGCAACTGGAAAAGGGTTTCCGTTCCATACGAAGTCTTGACTCGAGCGATCAAATCCCACCTCTTTCCCCTCCCAAGACGACATAGAACTCGATGCGCTAAAAGGTGCGTTGAGAGAAAAGCTATGGGAGGAAGGATAACCCCCATCGCTGCTAATGCCGGGAAATTGGCTAGGAGGGACGGAAGGATATGTTGGCTCTCCTAGAGCAAAAGCTAGAGAGGACGAATGCCCCATGTTACGGGTAATATCAGGACTTGATGGCGGGGGCGAAAATTGTGGGCGAAGATTCAGCGATCGCTGTTGAGGTTTGTAACAGTCATGAACGGGGTCATAAAATCCTGTGCGCGAACTTCCCGCCAGAGAGTCAATATGATGAGATGGAATGTCATGGTGGGAGTAGGACATAGAATCGAACTCTTGAAATGTGGCTCGGGGAACCAGGATTGCTGTACCGGCGGCAAGGGAATTCTCCTCACGGGATTCAATCGTGGGCGCTTGGAAATTTGAAGTGCTAGCAGACCAGAGGGTCGGCATGGAGGATTCGGGGAGGAAAAGCTCATCTTCGGACATCTGTAAGGACGGTATATCGGTCGTTTGCCTCTCCATCATTCGCTATAATCTCATATGGCACAGTGAAGGTGTATCGTCCTTCCTTTCGTGAAAGTGGTTTCAGTCACAATCGTGTGCTAGAATTGAGATATAGCAGCTTTGCGAGTTTTAGAAGTCTGACTTACCTTGATAACCGGCCCTTTGAACGTATATTCCTGGCTCACTCCCGTTCTTTCTTGCGCGAGGCGAATCCGAATGCCGGATGGAAGGGGCGTTTTAAAGGCTTGGACAATCTTCGGGACTCGAGTGTGATGCGAATTAGAACCTATAGGCAAGAAGGACGTGCAATGCGAGTCGAGCTCGTGGAATGACCGCTAATGGGGGCCCGTGTATGGGATTAGGTGTAGTAGGGCAGCTAGCAAACTGTAGTCTTGGAAGTTGGCGTTTAAAAGAGAGTCAGCGCTTTTCTGGCCTTCACTTAAAGGCGTGTCAAAGAGAAATGGACATGCTTGATAGGCGCTTATTTGCTGTTACAATGGATAGATATGGAGCGTTACATACATGCACCGCTAACGTCCGCATTCATCTTGGCATACGCATTTCTCATTTGCCACACAGCCTGCCGCCTTCCTGGAGAGCAGCTTAGAGCGCAAGGACTCACCGTATGTCTGTGCATTTGATAGATGATCAACGGGAGAATGCGATTTGTTATAGAACGCACAAACAAGGGAAAGTTCACGCTGATATCGCCGTCCAAATCCCCTTCGTTCGAAGTAGACGTATTATTTCGGGATGAATCAATGATTGGGAGATTAAATCATGACCTGCAATGAGAAGAACCGGGATTCTGTCAAATACAATATTCAGATGGATGCAGGAAACAGAGTTGAGAAAACAACAAAATATCCTGCTTTTTGAACTTGAACCAAAGTCGAGAATTAGCCACCCAAAAAGCTTAGATGTGATAGCCAAAAGGGTATATGTACAGTGCAGCAAGTATCGGAGTCCTGATGAAGGTTGAGACGAGACTCATGGAAGTGGGCGTGGGCCGCAGTTCATCATTATGAACAAGCAAACTGCGAGTTCAAAATTTCGCTTTCGGGCCGCCATACTGTTGCAAACTGACCCAAACAGAATTTTTATCTAAATTATTTTACATGATTTATCCTGATTTATAACAAATTATTCTTTAGCACAACTCCAGCGTCAATCATATTTCATCGAAATCATTGCCAGTACAATATATAGCATATAATATGTACTCCTTGTGCGCCTCTTCTGTTTCTGAAGTGTTACAATCCAATATCATCCAAAAACCTCTCCGTCAAATTCCACAGTTCCTCCCCGTCTTCTTGTTCTCTCTTTCCGAGACTAGCTTTCGCTACCCTCCCCGTCGGCTGACTCTCTAGATACGCCCCTTTATAAGAGCCATTATTTTCCCGTACCTTTTTCCCGGCGGCGGCAAATACGGAGTTGTATGCGCCCACAGTGGGGTTAGCAATTGCAAGGCCAACAAGCCAGCGGAAGAAGCTAGGGAAATACCAATTGTGTGTGAACGTATCCACGCCTCCTGGGTGAATTGCCATGACGGCTATAAGGGAAGATCGAGAAGTTAGCCGGGTTTGGAGGACTTTAGAGTACAGAAGGATAAGGTATTTGCTATAACCTGTTTGGCAATAGCTTAGGTGTGGATGAGCCAAGAAATATAATAACCTGCCTTACCATATCGTGTAAGCCCGGAAAGAGGACGCCCTGTGTACTTCACGTTAAAATCCGAGATCTCCTTGAAAACTGGGGAAGGAATCATTTTGTGCGTGATTGACGTGAGCTGAGGCGAAATATTCAGTGTTGAATGTGTTGCATAAAATCGGCTATATACATTCACAATCCGAACATCCGAGTCCAGCCCCTGAGCTGTCTCCTCCATAAGAGGGAGAAGTGTGCGGGTGAACACCACTGGGCTGATATAGCTACAAGGAAATTGAGCCCATGCAGAAAGGAAAAAATATAAATCAATGAAACGCACTTGACAATAACCATCGTTGCAACGCCTACATGGTGATACATTCATAAAATGAAGAATTTGATTACTATGAAATGCAAATCCACCATCTGGTCCAATCTCATGCGGTCCGTTTAAGCTGAAATCATCAAAAAAAAAAAGTAGTTGAGATACGTGCCCACAAAGTTAACACATAGCGATTCAAGGACTCACACTCCGGCATTGTTTACTGTTACATCATACTCCAGTTAGACACTCGGCGAGAACTTGGAATTAAAAAATTCTACTTACCCAATATATCCAGTCTCTTCTCCCTCCCCAGAAAGTCTTGCGCCGCTTTCTTCGCGTCTCTTGGGTTGCTCAGATCCAGCTTCAACCAGACTACCTTGCCATTACCTGGTCCCAGGCCTTCACTTTCCAATTTCGCAATGGCACCGGTGGCTTTGGACTCATTGCGAGCAGCTAGATAGACTGTGGCGCCGGCACGAGCAAGATGTAGAATAGTAGCATATCCAATACCAGTGCTTTTCACGCCGAGGATAGAAACATGTGTGGTCAAGATCAGAGGGTAAATCAATAGTCAAATCATGCACGTACTTTCCCCCCGTAACAATTGCTACCTTTCCTCTCAAGTCGAATAGATCTGCTGTTGGATCGAAGTTGCGGGAAAAGAGGTTGCCCATGCTCCTCCGCTCCTGCGCTAGTGTGTGCAAAGCGCGTGTGAACACAACAATCAGGGAGAGAAATGAACAAACACGTATATAATGACCGTGACATACATAAGTATCTTTCAAGAACAATTTTAGAGCGGCGCGTAGATGAGATTCGCTAAAACGGCTCCAAATTGTTGGGAGGAATGCTAGCACTCTACGTGGAAAAATGCTATGGTTGGCCGGTGTCTGCGCAACCTCGATCTATATGCGTGAAAAGCGAACCTCATCGACGTCGTATATAATAACATGTGCATCAGTAGTAAGTATTAGTATTAGGCATAAAGTCACCCGATGGTAGCGTCGCAGTTAGGCCGGTAATATTGAAAGCCGGACAGAGCCTGGCAATCGGCAACTTGAATATGAGCCGCTGGCTTTGCGCTTGACCTCTCCCCAGCCAATCCCATTGTAATGGCATGATGATGATGGGAAGAGCATTAACTTCATTGCCACTGCTTGAGGCCATGGGAGACACCGGCATGCCTGACACATGCTATCGCTATTCAAAAGGGGCTGTTGGCAAATAAAGGTCCCACTGTGGCGACACTTTTTCTGTGCTCATATCTAGTAACATCGTCGCCATCATGTTCCCGTTCAGCAGAGACCCGCCATTCAGCCCTACCACCAACTTGCTCGACCTCACTGGAAAAGTTATCATCGTCACCAGTGGCAAGTATGTTGGGTGTTCACGTTAGAAATTGGATGCATTGACTCATGGTTGATTAATCCTCCACCTTATCCTGTTCAATAAGAAAGGCATCGATCTTACCACCGTCAAGTTTCTCGCTCGAAAAGGTGCCAAAGTTTATCCTGGTTCCCGCAGTGAGGAAAATGCCAAAACTGTCATTGCGAAATTGAACGCTGAAGGAATCATCCCTGATGAAGTGCTATTTTTTCCTCGTGATTTAAGTACTCCGCAGAGTGCACAGAATACTGGAGATGTGACATACGCAGATTCAATGTAGCGAATAATGCAGTAATATATTCACTCCTGCTTATATAATTTAATTTCCAGTAATTTTTACGGCTGTCTAGGATAGATGTCTGGAACTCTGTTGACAACAGGCCTGAGGGTAGTATGTTCACGATTTGCAGTAATTTTACAGCTATTGAGTATCTTATTCAACTGTCCTGAAAATATCACGCAGCACATGTGGTTAAGTTCACCTTTTTATATGTCGTACTTCCTCCTAGTACTTTTGGGCCTGATTAGGACTTTTTATGGTTGCATTGGGACCTTTGTATTGACACAAAATCTTCTTCCTCTCCTCATAGACACCTCACAGGAACCCAATTCAGATGTACGAATCGTTACGGTCAGTTCCCGATGCCATACTTGAAGTCAATTGCGCTGACATCAGTTGTAGGTAGCTCCTGGTCGCGGCATTGATCCAGGCCTCCGCTTCAACACAGTTGACTCCCTTAAGGAGAGATATCTGAATCATAAATTCGATGGATTTTCGCGTTATGGGAAGGATTTCTTTTACCTTTTTATATTCATGCTTTATTTCAGCGGACATCATTTCGTTAATCTAGTTGTGTCAAAGCTAGCAAACATTATTTTTTCGTCTTAGCTACAGACTATTACCTCCTCCCCAACCCGAGAGTGCTAACACCACCTGCATCTCAGTCCATCCTGGGGCAGTGGACACTTTCTCCCATTGCCTTGCTGTACCTTGGCTCACAGGCTTCATCGTCGGGTTATCCTTCAAAGATCCTAGCACTGGCTCTTATACCACATCTTTCGCTGCTGCCGGTATAAAAGTCGGCTAGAATTGGACTTCTACATTAGAATCTTGATTGATAGATAGGCTCCAGGTAAATTAAAATAAGGAAAAGTATAAAGTAAAACATTTGGAACCGATAGTGCAGATCGCAACCCCGAGAAAGAATGCACAGAGGAAGGACCTTTCAGAGGAGCTGTGGAACACAACGGTAGAGCATTTGAGGGGTTTTTTTTATTATAAGGAGCATTTATCTGGTACATGTAAGTTTTATTTGATGAGTTATCGGTTCCAGAATAAACTTAAACAAAAAAAAAAGTTTTAAATGCAGATACTGATATTCATTTTTGCGTAGATATTCTGAATGGCCGTCTAGTCCAGTTTCCGAGGATTCTCGCAGATAATGATTTTGAATTCTACAAATATAATGGCCGAATTATAGTATGAAGCTATCATATTATAAGCCGTCGTCGTTGCAAGATGTGCGAGTAGTGGGCGGTAGAACAGCGATGGAGTGCATTCTAATGGTTGGGCGTCGATGCCATGGTTCCATTATCTTGTCACCTTGATTTAGTAAATGGTTCGGAAGACAGAATTACTCATCGCTTTAAGAACCAGTTAAATCAAAATTAAGTGCTATCAGAACACAGTTTCAAGTATACTTACGATAAACTTCGAGCTTCAGGATTTGTATTAACACAATTTGTAACAGGTCTTCAAGTTCAAATATGCGAGAAACTGATCCGATGGTATCCTGCCATATAGAGCCATTCCATGATCTGAACTCTCATTGTTCTCGGATAGTCTGTCAGCAGTTCTAAAACATGCACCTTCGGGAGAGTTCAAAGGTCCTCTCATATGCCCAGTACCAACGGAAGCTCCGTTTAAAAACCAAATGTAGGGTTCACGTAAATCTACTTGTGTTTCATCCTCCTTCCAATCTTCCATTGTATCGCCATGTTCGGATTTCTACCTCGTATGAAAGGATTTAATCCTGGGGGAGATAAGCTTAATCCCAATGGAAAGTGGCTATCGTAACTAGAGGGAAGTATGATGAAAATGATATATATCTTGGCATCTACTTACTTCACCATACATAGCACTGACATCGGATACTATACCGTCAAATTCCTTGCTCGGAAAGGCGCAAAATTTATCCCGGAGCAGGAATAAGTTTAAGGCTAAACAACTGTAGATACACATGTCGCGACATAGGGTGCCGACTATAAACGTAGATTGTAAAAAAATAAGCTAAACAAGCGATTTCAGATCTCGAGAAAGAAGGCTTAGAGTCCGGGCATGAGAAGGCCTTACAGCTGACGGCAGACTTCAAAAATCCACAATGGGCTAAAACAACCGCTCAGGATTATTTGCAGCTTGAAAAGAGATTAGAGGTACTCTGTATACCTTTTCACTACTCCAATCATATACTATAACTGATTGAAAATTTATGCTATAAATAACGCAGCCCAGCAGGTACTTTTAGGCATGGTACCTGGATGTCATATATTTCTAACGGATGCTCATTACAATGTTTGCACCTGTAAAGATAACAGAAGACTGTACATCCTGACTTATGATTGTCAAGTAGATCTGTTTTGAGTTTTTAATATAAATTTTCGATGTCTGCTCATGACAATCCCTGCAGTCATTTAACCCATTTGTATTTCATCAAGGCGTTATTGGCTCTGATGACCAAATCCCACTAAATACCGACTCAGATGTCCCCATAGTTTCAATACAAGCTTGCGGTGTTTGCACTAAGGTAGCTACAGACTTTCTACTGATAGCTGTCATCTACTGTGCATGATAAGGTTCACTCCGCAGATTCAAATATTATGTTTCACTTGCGCGAAGACTTCAACAATGAATTTGGCGATGGTTTCTATCCAGAGATGTCTCGTTACGTTATGCATATACGTGAAACTATCTGACGTATATTCTTTAATAATATTTCCTTTTATTTTAGCTATTACGAAGCTCTGCTCTCTCCTCTTTGCACGAGAATTGCAGAGACATTTAAACCTACATATGCCTCTTTTGTGTATAATCAACTTCAATCTCTTGCATTTTCCTCTGCAGGTGTCACAAAACTATGTTCCCTTCTCTTTACACCGCGAAGTTTGAATCTTGCAGGAATGCAGACTACCTCATGTCCCTTCATCCAGGTGAATTAAACACCTTTGCATATTGTAGCCCATATAATTTCATCACGAGCCTTATTTTTTTATGCCACCATATGCAGTGCATATAGCATCACGAAAATTCAATGTGAAAGATATTTCCAGAGAGAGTTGAAACTCAGCTAAAAGTGTGATATTACCGATAAGACCTTGTTATATCATATAAGGCATTGAAAGTTGCTACCTATAATCTCAATACAGCCTTTATTTCAAGACTTTGATATAGAATTACCTTAGTTTTATCTGAATTGTAGCATCTTACTACTTTTTGTAAAC
>JASFDH010000075.1:0-39408 GCA_036937195.1 Nidularia pulvinata | reverse complement strand
GGAGATATCAGGAATGTTTAAATAATGAATAACATGCATAGTTATTGTATTTTACTCGGGGATGTAGTTGAATGGGCACTATCCCTGATAGCGCCGCTATCTAATCTAGTTCTGAGTAACATCGGGAGTCCGGCCCTTACATTGTCTGCATGTTGGGCAGAGTGATGTGCGAGTTGTACTAGGCTTCGCATCCTGCAAAAGGGACAAAACAATTGTGCAGAATTACCATATTGGTGACACTTTTTCACGTGTGAATTGCACTCAAGATAATATCGGTTACAAGTGCTTTACAGGTCTCGTAAAAATTCCAGAAGTTGAGCATGAACGGCTGTAATTATAGATCATTTGCTTTAACCAGAAATTAGGTATGTTAGCCATTTAATATGCAAATATGTTGCTTAATGTCTTTACCTTTATCTCAATGTGACCGTTGCACGATAGTTCCTGTATACTCGCGGTGCATTGGACAACCATGAGCTCAACAAGGTAACCTCTCCCGTCATAGATGTAACTGCGCTGTTCGTACGTCCGGAGAATTTCTCCGGAGGCTCTCCATCTCTGTATAGCATTTCGAAGGTGACTGAGGCACCGTTAGCTTTTAAGTTGTATTTGCCATCGTTCATGATAAAGGTCTTGCCACCATATGACGATCCGGACCCCTCCAGTGTACCACTCAATCCAGATGCACCGATCTTCCTGATTTTGATGTCCACGTTGAATGACTTCGGCCCTCCACCCCAGCTCCCAGTTACGGTGCCTCTCCAATTACGTTCGACTATTGGTTGTATGAGTGAAGTAAAAAAAATCAGTAGAGGAAGGTGGATTTACTGGGCATGTTTAAGAGTTGGTTATGCAAAATCTGGCGACTGCATGTGTGTTGCTATCGTATATGTACTCATCTGAGTACTGATGACACAAATTAGTATGGCAATCCAGGTGCTGTAGATCGGAATTAACAGGATGCCGAAGTGTCAAACTTGAACTATATGAACGAAGCTCTAGAAAGCGGTGATTATAAAGACATTGAAAAGAACTGCGCCACCATGAGCAGGCAAGAGATGCCAAAATAAGGAAGATCTTCTGGTGCATCTGGGAACTCTATAATGTAGTGTTACACATCCGGTCTGTGAGTATGTTCTATGGACATAATTATGGCAAGCTAATTCAACAGATCTAATACCTATCAATCTTCTCCAATGAATTTCAACCAAATGACCGGTGTTGTGAATGCCCCGGAATGCTGTGTACGCAGCAAGCAAGACTTACAGGGATTTAAATAGAACCTTGCATCATGTAGACGTCCAATATGTTTCCAGAGGATTCTCAACATCAAAATATCCAAAAACATCCAAAAATATCCGAAACGTGGGAATCTTGAAGCTTATACTTTTTGTGGAGACTTCTCAGCACTATGTAATTGTGCCTGTCACCTGATGCATCATCTTTTTAATTTTTATAGTGACAAAAATCAATTTTGTTATATATGCTATCGGACAGGGCTATCATGTTAGTGGGGTAACAATTATTCCATAATATTGTGATGCTTAGAATGTTATAGATCCAAGAAGAGAGAATTCATTGTTAGTGTTCACACAGAAAAGCTGATGCTTTGAGATCCAGGAATATGATAGCACTGTAATTTAAACCAAGATGCATATTATTTAAGAGAAATTCAATCATAAATGCCTATGATAGTGCTCTTGAGATTTCAGAATTTTGGCTAAAAAGATACACAGGTAGAAATTGATTAATCTGGAAAATTTTTAAGAGATCAAAGATTAGACAAGAATTCACATATATTATTTTTTGCATAGGACCTTATTTCTTGGATCAAGGGAGAGCAGGATCAAGTATAGCTTGAAGGAATGGAAATAGCAAGGAGGCAAGGGAGATACAAAATTAGCATATATTCATTCAGTTAGACAACCATGTAAGGGCAGCTAACCCCTAAATTAAGGAGGAAGCTAAACCTTCAATTAGGAAGGAAGCCAACTCTCTTACCAGCCTGTGAGAATGATTACATAAGGGTAGCTAAGCACCAAATCCAGGGTTTAGCTACCCACAAATATAAAAGCCCTGCCTGCTATCTGACCATCATGTTACATTTGTGATCTCTTCTGACATTCTTCAACACTTTCCAACCCATTGCTATGACTTCCTGCTATGCTTCTGACATTTTCTGCCCATTTCCATTCATTGCTAATTTCCAGACTATTGTTTTTATTATTTGATGCTCACAATTCAATTATTGTTTCTATGTACACTCCTGCTCAGTTATCTTATCACTCTCATTTCCACTGCATTTATTATATGTCTAGGACTTTTATTATTCCTTGTAACTATAGCATTGCTATCTCTGTTTTTATTATTACAATTAGCTATACTTGTATTTAAGTAGCTCTGTTCTGTGCTACATTCTCCTATCTGAATATCAACTAAGATCATCTCTAGTCCCCAACTAAGTTACAACTAGTCTTCTGATTCACTTCCAACCTTCCAACTCCTTTCCAACTTGCTTTCTTGTTGACTTACATTGACTAGTCTTATATCACTCTTGATGCTAGACTTGGACTCTAGTTGCCAATACCCTCTGCTCATCTCCAACACCTTCTGACACCCCATAACTATCTTCCAATGTGTGGACTATACACTAAGTTAGAACCCATGAGAACTGGAAGGGTGTAGCACATAAGCTGAAGCTGACAGTTATTACCTCTTAGTGTTATGGTTGGAAATCCTTCCAACATTACTTCCAACATTTTTCCAACATAGCACTATCATAGCCTACAACCTCTAGTTCCTATTTTACCTTTGGAATGAGACTTGACACATCATCATGATTGATGTTCTTCATGATAAATGGGTTTGGAAGCACAAAACTTTGCTTATGCTATCTAAATTATCTATTGATTGTGTACTTCCATAATTTTTCATGAAAAATCACTCAGTAAGATTAATTTTAGGTGGGTTGTCATGCATATGCCATTCCAGCAAAGCAGAGTTTCAATAACTGCATGTGTCAATGCCATCACTAACCAATACAATGTGTACAGCATTAATAAATACCTCCATCATGTCATGATCACTACCATTATAACTCAGAGAGTAGAGCCTTCATAAAATGGAATGTGAATATGCTTTCTTCATGAAATTATGACATGCTCTCATGCAAAGGAATGTATTTTAAGCATAAAGAATATCACCTGGCAGCAGGTACAGCAGAACCCATTGATATGCCTGAGGCAGATCTACACCTGGACACTAAGGAAATACCCCATCTTAGCATCCAAATCAGATTTTGCCCCCATTCTCTCACAACACAGTCTACAGTGAAAAGCCCCTTCAGCTCTTGCAGCACTAAGTCAGAGATATGAGCAAATCTTGGTTTGGTTTTGAAGTTAGAGATTCTAGCTAGAGCTAGTATCTTGAGAGCAGAAACCCACTTATATGCCTAATCTAAGAGAACAACAAACTGAGTATTATACAATGAAGTTCAGGACTAAGTCCTGAAGTTGTGTTAGTGAATTGAGAAGTCTGAGAGACAGGAAGACCATCCCATCCGACTTAATTAGTCAAACTGCAATTTCAGAAGAAAGGAAGACCACTGCACTTTGGGAAATTTAACGGGAAAGGAAGACCATCCATGGTTAGTTTTAGAGAGTCCAGTAGGATCTGCAAGGGAAGGAAGACCACCCTAGGATATTTAAGAGATTATAGTGAAAGAAAGCCTATCTACACTTAGAACAAAGTGACTTTGCAAGCTCTAGAGATAGGAGGACTATCTCAATAAGTCTGTAGCTAGATTAGTGAAAAGGAAGACCATTTCCTACATCTAGCTAGCATATTGTCAGACATTATATATCATAACATGTGCATTTTGTATCACATTTTCAAATACAATCTCATTTCAAACTTGCCCCCACAACTTAAGAGGTTGTAACAGTCTGTAAGGTAGTGTAATGAATATATTGTCATTCTACCCTTCAGAAACCATATCCTTTTCACCATGACAGCAAGAAGAAGGCTTACCAGATGGATATTATAGTTTGTTCCTAAGGGTATTTAGGAACTAGAGGTTCTAGGTTACAATAGTGCTGCATTGGAAAATGCTGGAAGATATGCTGGAAGGGCTCCAACCATAATGCTAAAGTACAGAACCATTGGCTTCAGCCTGTGTGCCATGTCCTTGCAGTTCTTGTGTGTTCTAACTTACAGATGTAATTCACATGTCAGAAGAAAAGAATGCTGATTAGAAAGTCATTGGAGATCACTGGAAGGTGCTGACAACTAGAGGCTAAGTCTAATTTTGAGAGCAAGCAAGGCTAGTTGAAATAAGTAACTAGAGTGAAAGGTCAGAAGAGGGCTGGAAAATCAGAAAGCAAACAAGACTTAGACTATAGTTGAGAGGCTAGAGATGATCTAAGTCAATATTTGGATTGCAGACTACAGTGCAGAACCAAGCTACTTAAATATAAGCATTACTAATTGTAATGATAAAAGTAGAAGCAGCAATGCTATGGATAAAATGGATAAAAAGAGTTTTTGACAAATAATAAAAGTAGCAGAAACATAGGCAGAAGCATAACTGAGCATAAGCATACATAGAAGCAACAATTGTATAGTGAATATCAAATGAAATAAGCAATATGTTACATCCACGATCCTTTCCGACATCTTCTGACACTCTCTGATATGATTTCCCGATATTTCCGCCCGTCTCCATTCATCGCTAAACACCAAACTATTGTTTTTATTATTTAATGCTCACAATACAATTAGTGTCTCTATGAACACTTCTGCTCAGTTATGCTTCCGCTCTCATTTCTGCTACTTTTATTATGTGTCAAGAACTCTTATTATTCTTGTATCCATAGTATTGCTACTTCTGCTTTTATGATTACAATTAGCATTACTTGTATTTAAGTAGTTCACTTCTGTACTCTAGTACTCAATTCAAATATTGACTACGATCACCCCTAGTCTCTTGAATTCACTTCCAACCCTCCGACCCCTTCCAACTCGACTTCTAGTTGACTTACCTCGACTAGTCTTACCTCGTCCTTGACACTAGACTTGACTCTAGTTGTCAAAATCTCATTCACCCCAACACACTTTCCGACCCTGGTAATTATCTTCCGCCGTGTAAACCACTCGACTAAATTAGAACCCACGAGAACTGGAAGGGTGCAGCACATAAGCTGAAGCCAATGGTTCTTATCTCTAGCGTTACAGTCGGAAATCCTTCTGACGATACTTCTGATGTTTTCTGATGTAGTGCTATTGTTACCTACGAACTCTAGTCCTTAGCCTTTTCCCTTTGGAATCGAGATCTGACACAATAGTTCAGAGGTTAATGATGAATGGAAATGGGTGGAAGATGTTGGAAGCATATCAGAAATTGTAATAGGGTGTCAGAATGTGTTGGAAAAAATCGTGCTCATGACAGTATTTCTCCCTTAAGCCTGAGCCCTCAAGAGACCAATCAATCAGAAAATGTTTGGCTTTATTTGGCTGAATTTTTTTTTTCTGGAACATACAAGGTGGACAGTGACAGGGTGGTGGTTAAAAATAACTTTTTAACACTCCACTTTCCATGTCCAACTCTACTTTTTGAAATGTCATCCTCCACTTCTAAGGCATCAGCATCAATTGAGGAGTGCAGATCTGCCAGATGCTCAGTTGACCTATCTATCATTTCCTATCTTATGCTAATAGGCACCTGTTAAGTATGAGGCTAGAGGGATCAAAGTGTCAATGCACTGCTTTGTTGGCAGGTTGTTAATCAGAGAGTGCTGGCCATGAATGCAAAATATATTTAGCTTGTAATTGGTTTAATGGGGGAATTGATTCAGGCCATTTTTGATTCCAATATGGGTGGTAAGATATGGCCTCCTGACCAGCCAAATAGCAAAACAATATTGAAAGAATGGCTGTGATACTATGATGGAAAGCTGACATATACAAATATGCATATAACACTGCCACTTGCAGCCACAGCAGCATGTGCTGACTGGTCAAATAGTAATATAATGTTGAAAGAATGGCTGTGATACCACTGTGAAAATATGAAGACAGGATTCCTACACTCTTCAGGTGACAGTTTTCTGTTTCATTGCTCTTGAATCTTATGCCAATAGGCACCTGTCACATATGAGGCCAGAGGGATCAAAGTGTCAATGCATTGCTTTGTTTGTAGGGGATTAACAATTTGCTTATAAATTAAATTTGATTTTGACTCTTGATGCTTCAGAACCTTCTCTGAGTACTCTCACTTACTTCAAGTCTAGGCATGTCATACTGGGATGTAAATGGCAGTGAAAAGTTTGGTTCAAAACCTTCAGCAAGGGATACAGACAGTAACAACAGTGTGAATTTGAAAGTCTCACTGCTGAATTATTTGAAGAAGGAGGTCTGTCAGCACTCTCTTGCTGAGTGTTGCTTCAGTAGTACAGATTTTGCCTTCTGCTATATCTGCATCAATTCAAAGTGGTCATACTGTCATCAAACCTTCTACTGCATTGCTGTTGTCCAATTAAATACATATTTTAATATCTGTTGACTCATATGATCAAGAGCCTTGAATATTTTGCTATGACAAAGGTTTTGACTTATCATCAAGCCTGTTGGTCTGAATATCTATCTCAATTCAACCTGGCTATCCATTTCCACCCTGGATGTCTTAGAAAAAAACCTGACTTTTTAACTAGATGACAGGATGTCTACCCTAAAGGGAGAAATAGTGACTGCACCCAGGTCAATCCACCTAATTTCTGTCCAGTATTTACCAATCAGCAATTGGCTTTGTCCCTATGAGCCACAATTTTAGTAGCTCCAGCTCCCTCGAGTGCTACTATTATATATGTCAAACTTATCCCTAATAACATTCTTTCTGCCCAATCTTCTGATCCAATTACTTCTATTCATTTACCATTCCCTCCAATATTCAATGGTCTGTAGATTCTGCTGGACTATTGCATCCTGACAACTGCATTTACATCCTGGACAGCAATGATGTGAGACTCTGTGTACTCCAGTACAAATACAATCATGTCTTGTCAGATCACTTTGGCAAAAATAAGACACTTTTCCCCATTTGAAGAACCTATACCTGGCTGAATATTAGGACTATGATTAAGGATTACTGTAATCCATGCATTATGTGTCAATGCTCTAAGTCAAAGCATCACCACCCATGGACTCCTGAAGCAATTCCCTATACTGGAGCAGCCTTGGAATTCAATCTCAATGGATTTCATTGATAAATTGCTAGAGTCCTCCAGTTACAACTCCATCATTTTAGTCATAGACCACTTCATTGAGCAAGGCATATTCATCCCTACAACATCAATATTACCTCTGCTCAGGCACTACTCTTCATTATGTTATTTCTAAGTATGGAGTCCTCAAACATGTCACTTCTGACTGGGGCTCTGAGATCATCTTCTATTTCTTCTGCTCTCTTGGGAAGGCTCTAGATATGGAACTACATTTCACATTGTTACCACTCAGAAGGTGATTAACAGACTAAACATGTTAATCAGACCTTGGAACAATATATTAAGACTTATTGCAATTATTAACAAGACAACTGGGCTGAACTTCTTCCTCTTGCCATAATTGTATATAACAACTCTCCTAGTGCAATTACAGACATATCCCCTTTTTTGCCAACAAAGGATATCATCTGAACATCACTGTTCATCCTGAACATGATTTAGTTAGTGCCTGCCCTAGCAATTTCATGGTTGATTTAGATGAGCTCCACCAGGAGCTCTGGGAAATGATCTCCACTGCTCTGAAATGATGTCAAAGTTCTGCCAATGCTTTTTCAGCTAAACCCCCTGACTTCAAGGTTGGAGAGAAGGCTTTCCTTAAAGCTGAATTCAGTTGTACTACATGCCCTACCAAGAAGTTTTCAGAAAAATATCTTGGACTTTTCAAAATTATTGCTCAAGCCAGAAGCCACTCCTGGACACTCCAGTGACCTGAGTCAATGTGAGCCATCCATCAGTATTCCATGTATCTCAACTCAAGCTTGTTATCCCTAACACCATCCCTAGCCATGTTCAATCACCCCCACCTCTAGTTCTTGTTGAAGGCAAACCTGAATGTGAAATTTCTGAAATTCTAGACACCAAGATTGATCATCTATGTCAACACTGCAATCTTCTATACCTTGTCAAATGGGCCAGTTATGAGGTACTAAAAAGAACATTCTTGCTCCTATCTACAAAAGTTCCAGAACTTATTACCAACTTCCATGCCAAGTACCCAAGTAAACCAGGTCCTTGGTCATACTCATAGTATGCTTCATAACTTCTGAACAGTTTTATATTCCCTTCAAGCTTTGTCATTTTTATCCCTGATACATTTCTGGGTTCACTCAGGATTCTCCAGGTCTCTGGTGAATCTCTGGATTGTCACTCACTTTTTCACTTTTTCTTTCTACTTCATTTTACATCCAAGAAATCAGCATTCCAAGATTGAAACATTATTATATACAATAAATGAGGACTAAATGCCCTGTCCAATATCCCTTTTAACCTCTACTCTTTCTGCCCATCCACCATCTTGATGTTGTTGTTCTTGCTGCACTCCTCCAGCATGTTTGGAGACTCTGGTTCCTCTTCCTGCTCATAAGATTACTCTTCAGTGTCCTCAGGCTTTGCCCTGCATGTCTTGTAACCAGAACCCTCCTGCAGCACCAATATCCCCAGCTGCATGTCATAGTGTATCTGTGACTTTTGGACTTGGACCATTTGCTCTCACTGGTAGTGTTGAAAAGGAAATGGTGTCTGTAGAGTAGAATGACAATAAAATTTGTTTTACTGCCCTACAGACTGGTCACTACCTCTTAAGTTTGTTGGGGGCAAGTTTGAAGTGAGATGTTATTCAAATATGCGATACAAAATACACAAGGTAAGGTAAAATGATGTCTGACACTATTCTAGCTAGATACAGTGAATGGTCTTCCTTTTCACTTATCTAGCTATAACTCTTCAAGATGGTCTTTCTGTCTCTAGAGCTTGCAAGGTCACTTCATTCTAAGTGTAGATAGGTCTCTTTGCAATATAAATCTCTTCAATCTACAAGGGTGGTCTTCCTTCCCTTGTAAATACTAATGGTCTCTCTCTGAACTTTAACTAGGGATGGTCTTCCTTTCCCTCTTTAACTCCCCAAAGCACTGTGGTCTTCCTTCTGTCTTTGGGTGAAGATTCCAGGAGATGGTCTTCCTTTCTCCTGAAATCGCACTTTTTGCTAATTAAGCCAAAAGGGATGGTCTTCCTTTCCCTCAGACTTCTCAAATTACTAACACAACTCAAGGACCTAGTCCTGGACCTTGTTATATGGTACTCAGTTCGTCACTCTCTTAAATTAGGGTATAAGGTGGTTTTCTCTCTCAAATTGCTAACTCTAGCTAGCACTTCTAACTTCAAAACCAAACCAAAATCTGCTCATCCCTCTGACTTAGCATTGCAGGAGCTGATGGGCTTGTCACTGCAGACCATGTTGTGAGAGAATGGGGGCAGAATCCCTGTTGTTCTTATCCTCGGGCTTTTATCTCATCCTGGATGGCTATTCTTAGCTCATTTCTTGGCCTGGTTTTCAGTTCACTCATATTTTGGGCATTGCTTACTAGCAATCATATGTTTATTCATATTTATTCTCTGGGAGGGCGTCTCACTGGAGCCTTTCTCTTCTATTCTGCTCTCTTCTTTGGAGCCTGACTAACATATTGGACACTTTGCTCTTTTGTGTCTCTCTTACTTATCTTCCATCTGTGTCTTGTAGGTTTCTTACCAATGTAGCATAGACCTGTATACTCACTTAAAATTATTTTATGCTCCATCAGCCTATGATTCTCTGTCTGTTCCCCTTTCATGTGATGTTCTCCTGTGTTTCTTATTCTTTCATTGTGTGTGACTGTTAGGGCTCATGTCTGAAGCCAAACAAACATCACCATCACTTTGGTTCTGCTGTGCTATAGCCACCCTCCGTTATGGCTTAGCCATATCGGTTCCCCCTGGGTTCCAAATGCCAGTGCTATATTCAGCACTGCTACACTCTGTGTTATCCTTCATTCTAGCTAGCCTATTTTCTCCAGTACTTAGAACTTTATTATTGTACTCTGTCCTGTTGTAGCTAGCTGTTCTCACTAAATATCATACTTTTAGATGCTTTTATGTAGTATTTCCTTAGTGTTTTAGGTGTAGATCCCCCTAGGGCATATCAGTGTCACAAACTGGTCTTCCCAGGAAATAGCCCAGAGTTTCTGGACAGATAGAGTGTGTGAGGTGACCAGGGAGAGACTCCAGAGACTCCAGAAATATTTCCAGTAAATGTGTTTGAGCACTACCAGGGTACGAGAGTCAAGATGTGCAATGGCTTCAGCTTATGTGCTGTGCCTCCTTTGTTCCTAATGCCCAATTTACAAATAACAGTGAGTGAGTTGATTCAAGTATAGTGGTGATTGATACTCAACTTCCTGACCAAGGATTTGGTCAGGAGTGATCTCCAGAGACCAGAGACCTTGTTGAGCATGTAGTGCAATGACAAGAAGGATAAGAACCAGTAGAGATGAGAGAGGACGATTTAGAGGTAGCTAGAGACTAGTAGAGATGTTCAAGACAATATAATTAACAAACTGAAGTGCTATGATACATTCAAAATACTTAAATACTAGAAAGTCTTAGTACCCAGAGTAATACACAAAACACTACAATCATACTAGTGCAATTGAGAAGTAAATGGGTAAAAGAAAGAGAGCATATGACAAAGACTAAAGGAATACAAATTGAATGTTAACACAGAGAGATATACTATGAAAAGTATAGTATGTGGCTGAAACAAAGTAAGTACAAAAATAGAAATGGACTGGAGTAAACACCAGAAGCAAGCTGAGAGTCAGAATAGCATCAGGATTGATTGTAAACAGTTCAGAGATGGCACATACTGCACTGTATAGGGATATGACAGGTTGTTGGTAATCTTACCAGTGTAATAATTGATGTCCTTTAGGCTTTTTTGCCAAGGACCCAAGCAACTTGCTCAGAGTGTCAAGCTCTTGACAATCCTGTGCCTGCCCCTGAAGGAGCTTCTCATTCACCTGATGTTGAAGTTAGAGAATGCCCTCCAGCACATTGGCTCCTCACAAGACCTCCTCAAGGAGTATCAGCTCCACCCTGGAGACTCCCTCCACCTTCCATTTCTTCAACAACCTCACCTTGACACTCCTGCACCCTGCATGTGCAGCTGTTACACTTGTCAGTCCTGTGTACCTGCAACTACTCCATCTCCAATGTTGGATTTTTTGGGTGAGGCATCAGTTTGACACCCTCAGCCTTACTGTCATCATCAGGCCAGGAGGTCTTTTCATATTCCTTGGACTTTCACATGACACCCTTGTCCTTTCCCTTCATAGTTTTCTTAGGGAAAGCAGTTTTAATTTTCTAAAAATATTGTTAGCAGAACAAATACATGCAATCCCACATTGTGTTCTGAGCTCCCTACTAATTTTTAAGTCCTCCAGTTACTCTATAAATGCTCCCTGATTCATCTCTGATGTCCCTGAATTTTTCAACACATCTTCCATATGCTTCTTTGCAAGCCTTGCATGCTCCATCTCCACAGCCTTCTCTTTATCATCTGTTCTCCCTGCTCCCTCAATTCCTGAGCCTTCCAAGCAATTCATGGGTTTGTCACTAAGAGGGAAATACTGTCATATTCTTGTACAATACAGTGCTTGCCATGCCTGCACCATTTGCAATCAATCCTGACACTTTCCCAACTCTCCACTTGTCTCTGGGTTTACTCAGTTTACTCTGGTCCATTTTGTCAAGACCCGAACACAGCCAGACAAGTAGGGCAATACAGCTGAGGAGCAAGTCCTATGATACCTAGAGATGCTAGACAATGTAGGACGTTGGCTTCAGCTTATGTGCTGTGTCACCCACTATCCTAGTCCTGTATTTAGAGTAGGAGGTAATAAGAACAGTTATAAGAATGAACAAAAAGAGCTCAGCTCATCAGAGAGAAACAATGGCTTGGCTGGAGTGGCCAAAGTATCAGACAAGGAGTTGAGAAAGTATAATGATCATATCAAGCCAGGAAGTGGATTGATGATACAATTAACAAACTGAAGAAGTACAGTTTGAATACCACTACTTATATACTATTACTTTAGATAAGCTATTGAATACTAATCCAATTTGAACAAATGAAGCATGTGGAAGTAGAGGTCAGGTTATATCTAATATGTGGCAAGAGGGTCAGATGAACAGAGGACATATGAATATTAAGAGAGCTAACTGAAAGGCTTTGTGGAGATGAAAGATAAGAACTTGAATGAGACTAGTAGATAATGAAGACTAGTAAATAATGAAGACTAGCAGAGAATGGAGACTAGTAGAGAATGAAGACTAGATGCAGAATATCTGAAATGTGTTGTTGGCCATGGTGTGGCCAACATGGCCAAAGCTCAGCTATGAGGACTTGGAGTTTGTCATGAATTGGGTGTGACTGGATGGTGACAAGTGATGACTGGAATGGGATATGACACATTTCCATTTTTGCACTCACTACATTTCAGCCACACACACTATACTTTTCATAGTATATTCCACACCTTGTTGGTCAATTCCAAATCACTATGTATTCCTCACTGGTTCAATCACACAAATTGCTGTCTTCATTCTTGACAAAGGTTCAAGAGACCATCTCTGATAGCTGTATGCCACTGCTGTGCCTACTGTGATGCTGCCATGGCATTACTGTGACATTACTATTCCTGCCATGCCATATTGCACAGTAGGGCACAGTAGGCATGGTAATGCCACCATAAAAAACCTGTGCCCCTATGATGGGACTACATGATTCTGGTAATTTTCTGAATTAGAGCTACCAAGTAACAAATTTTGCCATACACTCTTCTACAAGTATACCGCATAATAAGAGATACATAGGGATTGTCTTACAAGTTATAAAACTGGGCATGCATAATGATACTTATTAATACTGTGTTTTAAAAATGTTTCTATGATTCATGAAGTGCCATGGTGCTGCCTACAACCTTAGAGTTCAGATACTCCCAGTATTCAGCCTATATGCTTTCTGTCAAGCACACAAACAATACACTCAATAGTGCAATGTTGAGGTTGTCAAATCACTCAGGGAGAGAAGAAGACAGGGATATAGGAATGAACAGTGTATTGCTAGTGGAGAGAAGACCAGGTCAAGACTGGGGTTCTGAGTACAAGTGATGTACCTAAATACTACATAACTCATGTACTAGGTATGTACTACTCATGGTCTATGCATGTAAGTAATAGTCAATCATAAAAAGAAGGAAGCCATGTGTTGTCCTCATGGGTGCAGTCATTTCATAATGTCCATGCAATATTCATGTGTTATCCCAGAGATTAGATGTCACTGTGATAAGGCCCAAAGATAAGATAATGATAATCACCAAAAAGAAAAGGCAAATTCATGACACTTACCCTGAGTAATCAATGTTTGTAGTTTCCAACATCTATAATACATATGGTGTATACTAGAAAAGGTTTTATGAATTTAGAAATATCATATTTTCCACCTTTCAAGAAAAATAAATTTTATTACTTTTTGTCATGAACTCACTTTCCAGGATATAGCCACAGGTTCTGGACAGATAGAGTGTGTGGGGTTACCAGGGAGAGATTCTGGAGACTCTGGGAATATCTCCAGGAAATGCATTTGAGTGCTACTAGAGAGAGAAGGTCAAGATGGGCAACAGCTTCAGCTTACATGCTGTGCCTCCTTCATTCCTAATGCCCAATTCACAAGTAGAGTGTACTACAGTCACTTGACACACCAAAATAAATCTCTTCAGTTGTGAGCACAACACATCATGGACACACCAAGTGACTTTATAGATATATTATAAGTTATATAAATACATACTGTACAAAATTTGGGAGAGATTGGTCTAGAGAAAGGTATATAAATTCCCTACACAAGTTGTAATACTTTTAAGAATATGAATATGGGCACTTGACACAGTGTGACATGGTCATGACCCACTGTAAAATGGCCATCAAACCTGTGTCACACTCACATCAAATGACAAAATCAGTTATTTCTGTGTCACTTCAGCACAAAAAGTCTCATTTGCCCTCATTTCCTCATTGTTTGGCCCAGACCCCAATGTAAACAGGTAACCTTAATACCAAAATATTCCTTAACAATGGCATTTTCTTAGAGTTATGCACCAATGTGACATGACTGCTTGATCAAAAGTGGCTATCACTAGAATCTCATCATTTTCAAGTGTGTTGATAGCCTCAAGTATGCAAATCAGTCCCAATATGTACCAAACTTTGCAAGTATGCATATCCCATATGCATCTATATATGTATGTAAAGCAGCTAAGAAATTGGAGCAAATTTGGCTCATAAAATGACTACTGTGTCAAGTGACCATAGTATGTCAAGTGACCATAGTACACTGTAATGGTGAGTGGGTTGCTTCAGGTATAGTGATGATCATACTAAACTTCCTGACCAGATATTTTGTCAGGAGGTATCTCTGAAGACTAGAGATCTCACTGAGCACAAAGTGCCATGATGAGAAGAGATTATCAAGTAGAGATGAGTGAAAATGGTTCAGAGGTAGCTTTAACCACTGAGTAGAGAGTGGAGAGGCTTATAATTAACAAACTGAAGTACTATGATACATTCAATGTACTTAATTACTGAAAAAATCTAAGTAACCAGAGTAAATATGTAGAGCAGTATAATCATACTAGTGCAGTGAAGAAATAAGTGGGTTAAGAGAGAGCAAGCATATGACAAGGGCTTAGGAATACAAATTGAATGGTAATGCAAAGAGATATACTACAAAAAGTATACTGTGTATGGCTGAAGCAAAGTAAGTACAAAAATGGAAATGAACTTGAGTAAACCTGAGTAAACCCAGAGATGAGCAGGAAGTCAGGAAAGCATCAGGATTAATAGTGAGCAGTCTGGAGATGACATGTGCTGCACCATATAGGGATATGACACTTGTAATAGTGATGGATACTTGATGTCTGCATATTCTTGTGTGCAAGATGACTTCATGCATCTTTGTAAATCCAGGATTGCTGCCAATTTTTTCCAAATTCTCATTGATATAGTATTGAAATGTTATGCATTATCGTGTTAAACAGCCTTCTTAACATTCCATATGACTCAATTTTAGTGTACACATTTACTTTTCTCATATACAATCAAAAATAATGGAACCAGGATGACATTTCTTTGTTAGCATCATGGTTCAGAGATATGAAGGTGAATATGTTGCTCTACTGGAGTGTGATGCAATTGAGCTCTGACAGAAATATCATATTGAATATAGCATTGGAATCTATGGTATATGTGTTGTATTTGAGCTATAACAGTGATTTCCCATTATTTACTGTATTTGAGTCATTAATGCACTGCCACAACTGATGCACAAGTGCCACACAGTTGTTGCACACTTGACATGCACTGGACATGGATGTGGTGCTATTCAGAGAAAATACGCAACATATACTACCATACTAATCTTTGAATTACTATCGAATATGGTCTTGAGGTATGTTCTATTACTGATATCACCATTACAATGTGTTGACGACAGACCAATAAGTTGAATATCGACGTCTACCGTGGGAACTTTGCGGTTCAGTCGTCAGGCACGGCACTGTCACAATATTTTCACCTACCCGGCCTTCAGGCTTAGGTTAACGCAGCGATTTATATTTTAGATTACAGAGATTCCTGGATTATTTGAAGTGTTTTGTTTTATCTTCATTCTAGATTGATAGTTTGCATGGATTAATCCACCTACCCCGCTGGCAAATCTCTCCTCCCATGTGTAGGCCAGCGTTAGTCAGTCAGATCAGATTAATCTAATCGTAGAAGACGAATGCTCTGTGGATTAAGCTAAACTCATAGAAAATTTTCCTGTGGAAACCCATCAGCACTCCCCATACGCTCCAGCCCTTAGCGTAAGGTTATAAGACCTGATAACATGCTGATATGTCTGCCCAGAGAGACTGATCAGCTACGCTTCTTATAAGATCATTACCTGTCGCAAGTACTAATATGCTAATTTGGATTTTTCCGACCGACTCTCGCGTCCTCCAAGCTATTCTGTATCTACCTTTGCCTTCCACATTATCATGATGCGTGTTGAAGCAATGGTTTCGAGGGTGTGGCGAGCGCAAGATGTGCATGTCAACTGTCAGTGTCAATAGGCGATGGACCTATATTTGTCGCAATCTGAGAGACTCGGTCACTAGGGAAGTAGCTACATACATAATTTTATTATTACATTGACAAGATAAGCGAATGCTAAGCTTCTTGCGATGGGAATTGAGCGTGGGTTCACTAATTATTCATACCAAGTCGTTTCATTGTCTGGGAACGACAGATAGCGATGTTGGACGTTGGGCGCGATACTCGAAATTTGACATACTCGACAGCTTGACTAATCATAATGCTGTCAGATATATAGTGGTATGTCACTGGTCTCAATCTTCTCATGCGCTCTAGGTCGATGCCTGCGCCTTATATATTCAACCCCAACGCGACAGTTTTTTGGTAGTAATTACTTACGATTCCTAGTCTATATTTTCGGTGCTGAGCATCGCCCTCATTCATTATGCACTACCACCCGTTCTTTATACTTTTCTTTGCTCTATTCCTGGAAGCTGGTAAATGCATCCTACAAATCCAATTCGCACCCCCAACTAACGGTTAAATAGCTGAGGCCTCTATCCTTCCTTCAAAAGTGTCCACCCACCCAACCCCCGTTTTGAACGCGCGCCAAGCAACGACCACAGTTCCAGTTCCGGCCGCATGTGTGAACCTGTGCGAGCCCATCACCAGCTTGGACTCCGTAAGTTCTTAGGGTTTGGCGTTATCTCGCTGCCATTCCAGGTCATCTCACGCCTCTGTCAATATGTAGACATGTGGCTCCTCTGCCAAATGCGCCTGCAATGCTAACGTCGCCGAATCACTCTCTGCCTGTGGAGCGTGTGTACTCGAAGCTCAGAGGACGGCAAACGCGGAGAATGCCATCAATCCGACCGAAAATCCAGCAGTGATATTTCCCACTGTGCCTACCGTTTCTCGTGAGTTGCACACTAGAAATGATGAATTCTGTGAATTAACATACATTATTTGATTTAAAACATAGAATATGAGCAAGGATGCGCGAATGCTGGTTTTCCGATCGGAAATACCAGTGCTACCAACTCTCCCAGCTCGAATACGAACACGGGTTCTTCGCCCTCATCGGGGTCATCAGCTTCGAGTTCTTCAAATGTCGGCTCATCAAATATCGGCTCGTCCAAAGCCGGTACGCCAAGCTCCAGCGAAGCTCTGAGGTTGAGTCTTAAAGATCGAGGATACCAGTCGTGGTGGTTAGTGTGGCTTGGCAGTGTCATTTTCAGTATATATATCCCCTTGCAGTAAAGGCAAAAGGTGTTGAAGCTGCAGAGCGTGGACAAAGCGTTTCGTCGTTAAAGATTAGATTAAATGAGATGCTTAAAATCTTGGGCACACAGCAGGAAGCGTTGACCTCGCCGTCGGAACTACAAGTGACGGTGTAAGTGGAAGTCGTACCCCGTCTCCGCTTACACCTTACTTCGTGAACTTCCACCTATGCATCTGCTCGAAACACCAGCAGATAAAGATTCTAACGCGGTTGCCGGGTATGAGAAATATAGTGACCCTCGAATGTGGGTTTTTCTGCTACAGCATTATCCCAATACTCCGGCGTTGGGGTATGTGCAAATACATATCATGCAAACAACGAATATTCGACGAGATTTATATATAGGGCAGTATTTACTCAGGCTTGTTGCTGACACCCCTTCTCTGAGATGGACAAGGGAATGTCTGAAAAACGATGGGGCACACTTCCAGAATGCGAGGGCAGTATTTACTCTGGCCTACGAGACAGATAAGGGAACACCTGAAAGATGAACAGAGCCCCCTTCCAGAACTATCTCTCCAGTAATCCATGCGAAGCCCCGAAGCAATTGCGTATATGGTTCGACAACAGTCCCCTCCATCACTGTATCTGGACCATTTGTGAATAACGTCAATCTGCGATGACTCATACTTTCCAGTAGTCCTAAAGTTCAGTTTGCCCAATTTATATTACCAAGCATGATCCCCATCATCATCTGCTAATCGCCGAGAATATTTATTCAAAGATCGAGTGAACGTAGCAACACCTATATTTACGAACTCCCAGACTTGATAAATGACAGAGCAAACGCAACATCAACGGAGGTGGCGTCGCATGTAAGCTAAAATGTAGGAGCAAAGTTGAAGAGGTCTCGAATGCAATGAACTTTCTGACTGGTGTCAATCACGGGAGCGCTGTTTCCGTTTTGAATTGGTTTGCATGGAGGTTGATGAAATCCGATTCTATGAGCGCAGGAACACACCGTGTTATCAGTTAACGTCATTTCCATTGCTTCATTGGTAAGTTGTAAGAAGTCCAAAGCACCTCCGATTTTGATGTTCCAACACTCTGCGAACCTAACTATCAACACATCCTCAGCTATTTGCAGGCCTAGGATGATTAGATTGTCTCACCCGATTGATTCAACTGCGCGTACCGTTCCAAAAGAAAATGGCTGCATTCGTGGTCATTTAGCACATATATAAGCTTGCATAGTGCGCCGTAGACTATGGCTCTGGGCTAATTCTAACTCCCCATACGAGTTTCCTTAAGCCGCCTTATAGTCTTGTGTAATCCAAAATCTGGTGTAGCAACTCAGACATATGCGAGTCCTCCTCAAGGCGGAAGTGGTTAAAGATGGGTGGGAGGGTGACGAGGACGCGGAGATTGGGGAAGAGGAAGAAGGGTGTGGATGTCAGGTGGATGCGGTGCCAAGGGAGCCGAGGGGGGTGAAAGGAGTTTGTGTGGCGACGAGATAGGGCGCTGAGTTTGGGACGGTGGGCTCGTAGCTGTTTCGATGATCGTTAGTTATGAGAATGCACTGTAGACTCATTAGAAAGAGACGACGTACCAGATCCTGGGTCATCACTCATCCCACTGTCAATGCTACTGCTCTTCAAAACCCGCACCGCCTCCCCCTCTCCAATTGTGACTCCACATGCTTCATTGTCAGTGCGACCTAGCTCGCTTGCAGCGACTGTCGGAGGTGCATTGACGTGACATGTATCGTGGGATTGGAATCAGGTACAGGTTTCTACAGGGCATTTGTGCTCGACGAATGCGTGGTCAGCGCCGGGGACGCGAGGGGGACTGATGATCTCAGGGACTTGGAGCGCGAAGCGTTGGGTTAGGTCATGGAGATGTGTCGTGGGGGTGTGGGAGTGGATGACTGAGGTGGCTTGCTTGCGTGGGGAATGTGGAGGGACTTTCGACCCAGGGGCAGGTGGTTCGTTCTCGGCTAGCGTAATAGGTTTGGATCTAGCGACGAAGGGGCTGAGTCATGCCTTGTTGCTGTAGCACTGGCAGAGGCAGCGGTTTAGGTGGGTCGCTACTGCGTGGGGGGTGATATGAGGGTTGCGGGCGCAATTTGGCTCTGGGCGAAGGGATAATGGTGGGGTACAGACTCAGATTTAAACCAACTCCTCCTCGAAAAGAAGCGCGTATTGAGGACCCTGGGTTCGTTTTTCGCCGGACAATACGCAGTGGTACGCTGGGTACCTGGAGTGGAGGTCGTTTGATTGATGACGGTGGTCTGGTTGGTGGGCACAAAGATGGCGATATTGTGGGGTTGCTTGATGCAGGGGAACGGGATGATTAGTTGGGCTGGCAGCTAGGAGCGGATGCATGCTTGAAAGCGCGACGCTGTACTTACTTCGCATAAACGCAAGTGCACAGTAAGCACCACCAACCTAAGTGCCATCCGTTGGTGCGTCTCACTGCGCTAGCACCGATAGGAAGAACTTAATGGTCTACACAATATGATAAGCTCGTACCCCATGCACAGTAAACTAAGATAAACGCACTATACCGTATACTTTCCTCAAAGCCACACCTACGCATCCCGCACACTAACACACAGGTCGTAGGATACATGGTCCTTCGTCGCTCTAAAGTCTACATGGTTGCCGCGCAGGCACGGCTTTGCATCCTGACTGCACAGAAAGGGATTCACGGCGTCAATCTTGTAAGGAAGGGAGCTAGAAGACTGGAGGTGTTGACATCGGCTTGCCAGCAGCGTGAGCGGAAGAGGACGAGGGGCTCGGAGGAGGGAGTAGAGCTGGGATTAGGTCGCTGAATGCAGCTCAGCGAAGTGGTAGGTGGTGTCAACACAAAGGATGAAGGGACTCCGGCGAGCAGTGGGCAGGCAATTGAGGAAGGGGGACAGAAGGGACGCACTGAGAGGAGAGGACGAAGTAAGGGAGAAGGGACTCACAAGCCCAAGCGTGCCACGAGCTCGGAGAGACCCGAGAATGCCCTGAAATGACGAGCTTTGATGTATAAAGATAAGATAAGATAAAACTATCGCGACTTTGATGACGTGCTTAAAGCTCTCCGAAAAGGCAACGCACTGCTATGGGCCTGTATGTAAATTGCCTCTTCCCTCCAAGTCGCTCAGTCAATACCACCTCCCAGCGCCGCCTTCCCCTGCTTTCCAATGAAGGTCATAAAGCACTCTCGAGTCCAGCGCTCATATGAATCAGTTAAAGAACTACCGTAGGTGGCAATTACACGGCGAATAAATACCTACATGTAAGCGAAAGTATATAAAACTGTGACTCATAATAGCACCTTAAACAAGATTACGGAATTATGGTCCAATAATGTAAAAAGTAAGCCTAGCAGATCATGTTCACATGTCTTATTTGAATTGTCCAGATGATATCCCTTTCCATGTCCTTGCCTTTACCATCAATTGGCCTATATTTTTCCTCCTCTCGTTTTTTTTGCTTGCGTTTTATTCATAACACCATCACTCCAACGCATGGATATTCTTCCAGAGTATGATTAAGTCGCTTGGGGCATCAGGAAATTGCTTGAAAGAGGTTAGAAACGGCTTCCTGCATTCTTGAAACGACATCCTTGCTTACCTCCAACCAACTAGCTACCCATCTTCCTGCCTGAAATTTTTTCCCGTCGTTACCAGTATTCCACAGCAAACTTTCCTCCAAGTGTTTACGTGTTATGTAAACTTCGTAAACATCTCGCAAGCATTGAAATAGTTCATCATTTGCTGTTGACCTCCAAAGGTTTTGTATCCAATTTTGACTATAACTGACAACGTGAAAGTGTGAGTGACGGACATGACACAGGGGACATATTGGACAAACCTAACTGCATACACCGTCCAGTTCGTCCGTTTGGCGTAAAATTGTACATTATGAAGATAACAAATTGTTATCCGAGTGATTAGGTTTCCATTGACACAATAAAAACCAGAGCGTCGAGGATCTTCGAGAAATGAATAGAATTCTTTGATCGAGGAACGGCGCATAGGAAGCTTCTTGTACAACTCCGGGTTGTGCGAGATCCGCCGAAGTATCAATCTACTGAAGTCATTACCCACGACCTTATTGACGTCCACTATATGTTCAATTTCCCGCGGTTCTAGCGTGGCTTCACTGCAGTACAAAAAGCCGAGGAGCAAGAAGAGCTGTTCCCCTTGTTGACATGAATCCAGATATTGCAGAATTATATTGTCTAAGCATGATTGAATGTACTCAAAGGTCGCATAAATGTGATGCCGAGAGGGCTATAACAAAGGTTACCAGATGTCCAATAAATAGCAAATCAAATCTTACTTTGCGCAGAGCGGCCAATACAATGTCAACGATATGGCTATTCTTCGGTCCAAAATTGATCAAGAAGTAAGTGAGACGATCCCCTACGTACCACCCGCTATTCGATTTATTGCCAAGCTTTATTGAGTTCAGAGTATCGTCAAATATTTCCCAATCCATGGCTGAACTTCCTGCCAGGACAGGTCGGATCCAAAATTCTGGAAAATCAAAACAGAGCAGTTCATTTACTAGTTCTTGATCGGAGGCTTCACAATAATGCCAATGCCAATGAAAAAGAGCATAGATCCAGCCAGCTAGAATGGAATTCAAATTAGCTTTCGCTGGAAAGATGCAGTATGAGTACGCAACCGTAATCTTCCATTGTGGTGAATGAGGAGAGCTTTTCCATCTTTTTCAAACACGAAAGAGTAATGCTTGCATGCATGACACCAATATCGATACAGAATTCCCCTGAACGGGCAGGATCTATCAAGAAGTCGGAAAATGAAGCATGATAGAATCGAACAGGGAGATTCCTCCGGTAATTGCTGGTTGCTGGCACTGACATCAATGAATGCAAACGAGATAGTGAAAGGTGTGCTTCGCCAGCGTCCAACCCAAGAAGTTTCTCAATAACAAGAAGCAATCGGTTAGAGTTTGCTAGTATTGCTTCTAGAATGATGGCATGGTCGTGATTCTCCAGTTTGTTAGAAATGTCCATCATAGCGAGAATGCATCCCAAGACGTTTTTTGCCCTCTCTATAAAGCGCTCCCTTGATAAGATCTCGCGGTACAGTGTATCGAGCTCAGAAAACGGTGATTGCTGAGCATCACTGCGGATTCCCATGACAATATCAAGTTGTTTTGCAGGACAACAATCAGGGTCGTCGATGAACTTCAGGACCGTAGCGGCGTAGATGAATTGTCGAGAAGATTTTCGGACGAGCTCATTGATGACTCCAGCAGGTGGCCACGGACGAGATACCGTCATCATTGTACGCTGATGCTGAGGATCATTCAAGATTCTGGAAAAGCCACTTTCGAGAAAGGTACGAATGTCATGCTCGATCCGGGGTATTGTCTCCAGGGAGATAATGGAGGACGTAAAAATCAGCCGTTTTGTCTGGAACGCTTGCGATATCAACGGCTCCGGTCGACTGGTAATCAGAAAGCCGATAGGAAATAGAAATTGGCGTAAGGCATCTGCAATAGCATGAAGGATCTCCACATGAATCCTGCCGTCCGAACATTCGTCCAAGCCATCAATAACAATGACTTTGGAGTGTAGTGAATCGCGCGGTACGTTCTGCAAAGGTTCCACTACAAGCTTTTGTAGCTGAACCTTGAAGGACTTTTCAACTATCGACGGATCTGTAGCCAGCACTTCCTCAAGATGGGGCCTAAAACCGTCTATGGTAACTGCGAGCTGATAAGCAATCGTGGAGAACAAACGACGAGGGTTATTGCGATCGACGTTCGTGCGCGAAAAGAAGAAGCTGGCAGCAAGTTGTTGTGATCCCTGACAATGTTCAGAGATCGTCTGAGCGATAGATGATTTACCAGCACCTGCCGGTCCAGATAACCAATAAATTCCCGATGCCGCTTTTGGGTTGCTAATCCAGCGTAAAAGGTCACTAATGAGAGCGGTGCGAGTCTCTGGAGCACATTTCGGTGCATCGTATCGTTCGTTCGAGTCATGTATAGCTCCAGCAGCAATGTGCTGACTTAGGTATTGTATACCTGCATATGTTTATCCGTGATTTTCAATTAGAACTGAGCACTGGAAGATTATACCTGGCATTCCAGAAAAATCTATAAAATTGCCCCCACTGACGACGAAATTGCGCGGTTGTACGAAGAACGGCATCATAACCTATCTTACTTTCCAAATATTGACGTTAATCGAGACCTTGATAGAGACGCAACTGGAAAGATAGAGGTGCAACTGGCAAGATAGTGGCAGGCAATTAGGAGGCTATGTCGTTGGCAATGCACAGCAACAAGGACCTCATGGTATTCCCACGGTTCAATGTCCGATATTTTCGGTATGCAGAGATACAATTGATTTGCTCATACATTAAGCATTGACTAACGACAAGCTTAGATATACAAAATTCTATGTCATTTGATTCACATTACAAAACAGCGGCTGCTAAAATAAACTGAATTTGGAGTGTGAGAAAGGCTGCTTCACTCAGTGCGGGCGTCCGTTTTATGTCTGTGTACATATTTAATTAGGACAGGGAGCTGCATACTTCATGCAAGAAAGGGAGCCGCCAGAGCAAGTGAGAAATGAAGTTCTCTCCAGTCAGTGTTATTAACAATCGCATACCTTCGAAATGCATCTAGATTTTCTTAAGGATTATGCTGCACCGTTTACAGCGGATCTACGCACCCAATTCATATACACATTCTTGCCTGTCATAACGTGATTAAGAAACAAACCTTCGAAGAACGTAGGACTCCACGCCGAGTCAATATGAAGGGAGTTTTTTCCTCTTCTGTGATTGATCTCACTAGTAGCAGTGATGTCGAGGAGTCATCGCTCATTTATTATCCTCTTATCAGAGATGTCTACAGGAATTGCATACCGTCATGCCTCTGTTGGAATATCTATAGTACGAAGCCATTCTTGTTCAGGAAGGATTGCATGCATGAACAAAATTTTGCACGTCGAGGACACTTTCTTCACTGATGTGATTAGGATAACGCACTGTGCTGCTGTTATCGTTCTGGGTGATGCAGAGAAATATATTAATTGTGCTGGGAAAGAGAAGGGGAAAAGTAAAGGAGGATAAATAGGATTAGTCACACCTAAAATATAAATGTGCACTTTCAAAACAAATATCATATGCGGCTAATTAGATTGTACTTGAAGGAAGATAACCGCAGTCATAAAACCATCCAGCTTCTTCCGAAGGATTTACAGCAGTAAATACTGCATGCTATGGGGCACCAGGTCTTTTGCGTGCCAGGTTGCGTGCATGCGCACACTTGCGCTCACTTGCGCAGGATAATGTGGCTGTGCACTTGCGCATACCTGCGCACATTCTAAATTAACGCGGTGTTGCGCCAGACTTGTGCAGAGCTTGCGCCTATATCTCATATTCCCACTGTAATATTATTTAAAATGAGTGACTATGTCTTCTACAAGCCATATAAGTGTTGAAAGGACAATAGCAAGCTCAAGAAATACGAGAAAACCGCAATAAAGTGGAAGTAAACACGTAGTGAATACTGTACAAATAATCGTCCTTAAGAATATATTCTCGAGCCAAAGGCTACATAATAAAACCAAAAAAATATAGGCATATGAAGCAACTAATGATCAAGTCTGCATAATAGTGACAGAATAGTGAGGTGATATGTATAGTAATAAATATAGTGAGCATAGATGGGAATTGAATTGTTTATGCTAACCGATATTCCGACAGCAAGTCTTCTAAAACAAAATTATTTAGGCTTTTTACTTTAGAGAAAGAATTACCTAAAAATCTTAGACTTCTTTACCTTTGGAAATGGTATAGGACGTAGGTGGGGCAGAGGAGTACATATCTCAATAACTTCTGGAGCTTTTTTCATCTGCTTAAAATTCAAATTTTATATACTATAGTCATTGCTACAACTCGTCCATCCTTTGAATAATTAATTTAACACTATTATCACATTATAACAGACCATTCTGTTTTGGTTGCTTAAGGGGCACTTGCGCACAGCCTGCGCACAGCTTGTGCATGGCTTGCGTGCACTTACGCATGGCTTTCCTTGCACTTGCACACGACTTGCATTCCGAAGAAACGTCCAGCATTAAATAACAAGTTAAAAAATTAAACGTTTGTTACCTCTGAGAGTAGGGTGCATTTTAACTTTCGCTTAGGGTGAATGGCCTTTTATCCTTTAATCATTCCAATCTCTTGATCTTCCCGATCATCAAATAAAGTATTTGGGCAAATAAAATATCTATATATTTCCTGCACTATCTCAAGCAACCACTTCATTGACCCCTCTTTCTGGTAAACGGGGCTACCAGCAAATTCCGATTTGGTGAAGCGGTCATACGAGCTAAATTTTCAATATTGACGTTGTTCAAAAGCATTATAGTTGGTAAAATTAGTTATTCAGGTCACAAAAGTGATAATATTGTCTTAATGGTCCTCTATCAAAATATTAAGGAACATTTGCGCACAACTTGCGCATGGCTTGCGCAGATAACATTGTGCGCAAGTGTGCGCAAACACGCAAGTTGGCACGCAAATTTCTGGTTGCCCGAATCCATGTTTTGATAGAATTTTTTTTTTCTTCGATCGGATTGTCATCAGGCGTGGAAAGTACAATAAACCTCATCCCACTAATTCCAAATATTAATTAACAAGACTATAAGAACGAAGACGCACTGTGATTTAATTATCTCCTGAAATGCAGTGGACTTGTGCATACTTTCATGCTGTCGAGAAGTCCGCTAACAAATTCGTTGAAGATAGTTGTTCTGTCTGAACGTCGAGATGATGGGTACCGTCAAGAGAGAGAGAGCGGAAAGAATAGAATAAATATTGTCATATTAGTCTTTATGTCTACATCTCTCATGAATATCACTTACCGTTAACCACAAATTAAATAATCATGTCTACGTGCGCGCCCATTAACATTTGCCCGGCCCCATTCTCGCTTTGTCGTGTTCCGGTTGCATGCCGCCCCATCTATAAACATAAGTTGCTCGAGATGATAGTTCAACGCTACGCGAATTTGATATTAAGCATGTCGATCCTTGTTCGTTCGAGTACTGGCCGTGATAGTTTGAAATTACTGCTGTTTGAATTTAGATCGGTGGAAGGATAGGACTGCAGACTCACTTATTCGCAAGGAACCACACGACGACGCGTAGTGTCCTACGTCGTGGCTTCTGACACATTCACGCCCTGTGCATCCAATAGCTCAAGTTTTAACTGAGTGGCACATGTCTGAAGTGCGTTCTCAACAACCTTTCAAATACTTCAGGGCGATATCTCATGTCAAGATATGTAACGCATTTAGAATCCGAGATCTACCTTTTTGTAATGGCTTCTGGACTACTTAGCCTATTCGTCTTGACCAATTGAGACGGCGGTTAATATTTCTCTTGCTGATATCAATCGCGGCTGGAATATCCTGCAAGGATAAAGATGCATACATTAGAACAAGTTGATCCTTCACAGCAGGCGATATGTGCCTTCGATTTCCAACTGCCATCATAAAGATTGTGTGTACACAAAAGCAAGGATGAATTGTAAATCAAACGTGGGCCGCGGAAGCTTTACTTGGTGTAATGGAGGCGGCGGTGGGCCTACCCATTGGTGACGCCCTAGAAGAGCTACCACGACTTCCACATTTGGTTGGTACTTTATTCATTCCCTGCTCCAGGACTAAACAAAGGCAGTGAACGCGAAAAAACTTAAATAAATCTATCGTTCTTTTCAATTCTTATAATTTTTTATGTGCATTGCATATGCTTGTGAATATTACAGTCACTCTTACTATTCCAGCATACTATGGGTGACCAGGTGTTTGAATCATTCCGACCATTTCGAAAATTAAAAAATTTTCCTGCCCTCCTATCTCTTAGTCATTTGCTATACTTATGTTCTGTTTGATGAAATAAAAAGTAGCCTTTCTTTTTCAAAGCGCTCTTCGATAAATTTTGTGAAAAAAACTTAATAGTATTAAATAGTAAGCCAATCTCAACCTAAATAAAAAATTCAACCCCAGAGAATGGTTGTGGCCAGAGTTATTGGGCTAATTCAAACATTGTCACGATTCAAACACTTGGTTGCTCATAGTATTCGGGCTGCATGTCCGCCAAACAGATGCTAAAGGGCCAAGAAAAAATGCCGTGCAGGTGCTGCGATCAGTGCGGACTGCCGCGCAATTGACGTGCAACATTGACACGGACCACTGATGCGCAATGACTCAAATAACTCCAATTACATTTACCACTGGTATATTTAGGATCCGTATTGTTCGAATATCTCCCCTGCCTCAATAATGATCGTTGATATGTATTTCCGGTACTTTATTTTTATGATAATGATTGCTAAATGATTCTTCTTGATATTTTTCTGCCCTGAGACACAAGGAAATCAATATATTTATGCAATATAACAGATTCACTGAAATCTCACAAAGCACTGAGCTTATGAGATATATATGTGAGTATTTCTTTTAGATAGTTGAGGAGAATTTCGGCTGGGGCTAGGTGCAGTTAGACAGTAGAGCTAGCTCATATATACAAGTACACTATACTTTGTGAGCAGTGTATAGCATATGTTGCAAATGAGTGAAGAAATTGTCATGGACCGTGCTTTGATTGACTAGCCATATAATACCTATTTCACCAATTCTCCAATATATTACAACTTAGTCGTCTCCGATAACAAACTAACATAGCTTGTATATATATTTACATTATTGTGTTAAGCAGCCTTCCGAAGATTCCACGAGACTCAGTTTGTTAGCATATATTTTTACTGTGCTCATATACAATCGAAAATGATGAATTCAAGATGAATTATTGACAATTTTTTTTAGCTGAAAACATGATTAACCACAATACGCAGAGATACGGAGTTAATTACCTTGTACTACTGCAAAGGAATGCAGTTGAACTATGACAGAATGACTGTAGTATTAGAATCTACGATGTATGTGTTGTTGTTAAATTATAACGGTGATTTCCCTTTGTTTACTGTATTTGTGTGATCATTGCTGCGCTGCTGCAACTGACGCGCCACTGACGCAAACTGACACGCAACTGCCGCGCAATTGCCGCGCACCTGAGGCGCACTTGACGCGGAGGTGACGTGATTTAGAGAAAATATGCAATACCTGAAACAGGCTAAAACGGAGCAGATTCCCTTGTAATGGATGTTTACACTCACACAGTATTGTACATAGGTGTTTATAAATGATTCAAGGTTGTTATGCAAAAAATTCTACCCGATGCTACAGCCAACAAGGAAACGATAGACCAGATTTCGCCACGCCCCGCTTAGTGATTTTGTTTACTTTTGGAGTTCAGGGAGCATGTCCAAACAACTGCCCCACCATACTACGAGCCACCACCCCATGTTTACAATGCATATTCCCCTTCACCATGATTCTGGAGGTCATCGCGTTGTAGCTCAGTATGCTCAGTATCGTTGAGAGATAAATTGTCAGCTATGTTAAAGAATGTGATGCATCAAAAAAAGCGGACACAGTACATGCCTAATATCATGGGTTGCCAGGAGACTCAACGTCATGAGTAATGCCTTCTAACATGCAGAATCCAAGGGAAATATATGGCATAAATTGAGATGGACATCGCCAACAACGCTGTAGAGCGTTCCGGGACAACACAAAAGGAATGGTTGGTTGGAGACATGGAGGGGAGCCACACTACATCGCTTGTTTGTACGCTCCACAAGTAAACAAACGCACTGAGCGGAGCGTGGCGAAATCTGGTCTCACTGCTGGCACGGGACTTTATTAGGTCGGGTAAAATGTTGGTAAAACATTAGCTTGCTTGTTTAAATTTTATACGAATTTTACTCCGATGAAAATATTGAGCGAGCAATAAATCTTATGCGAGACAAATAGTAGTTAAAACTTAAACAAGCAAGCAACTGTTTTACCGAAATTTTACCCGACCTAAAAAAGTCCCCTGCCAGGAGTGCCTGCTCACCACAGGGAGATTTTGGCAGGAAACAATAGCCCTTACTGTCCCGGGCCTTTTTACGTAAGGTAAAATTTTGGTAAAATAATTGGTTGCTTTTTTAAGTTTCACCTGCTTTTTGTCTCGCGTGAGATTTATTGTTTGCTCAACATTTTTATCGGGGTAAAATTTGTGTAAAATTTAAACAAGCAAGCTAATGTTTTACCAACATTTTACCTACCTAATAAAGTCCCGTGCCAGCAGGAGTGTCTATCGTTCCCTTGTTAGCCGTAAGCCGTTGATCCGCAATCGGCAGCCGGCACGCACCGGCGATATCATCTTATCACCCCGTACTTCCATCCGATATCTTCAAGATAAGATGGCTGCCCAACTTTCGTTTTTGTTTTTCGTACATACCCTGTGTTCTCGCAGCTGGGTGATCTTCGGCATGACTGGCCACAACACTGAGTCCGACCATCTCTCTGCATCGTCAAGCACCCCTTCGTTCGTTGGTCGTGTTGATCTCGAAATGATTACGTCCTTAGCTGCAGCTGTACATCGACGAACCACATCTCTCATCGTGCCATGCACTGTCACTCCCGTCCCGAAAGTGGGCGGCTTCAATGTAGTGTGGTTTATCGACTTTGCCGATGGAGTCCAATGGGTATTCCGCACCCCGATAGCAGAATGGAGTCCTACGCTCGAAAAACGCTTACGGTCAGACATAATTTGCATGCAACTCATTCAAAGCCGCACAAGCATCCCGATCCCGCGCATCCACGACTTTTCTGTCGTTCCCGAAAACGCAATCGGTCGGCCGTATTTGCTCACGGAGCGCGTGAAGGGCACGCAGCTTTGTGAAATTTGGTACGACCGTGCTTGGTTCACTGAGGAAAGACGCAAGACCGTTTTTAAATCCTTGATCTACTATATGTCCCAACTTCAGACGTTGGAGTTTCCCAGTATCGGAAGTCTCCACTACGACGTCCAATCGAATTCCCACGTTGTGGCTCCTTTACTACCTTCTTTCGATGACATCGCGAACGGGGATATCACCACAAGAGGACCATATAGCACCGTCCACTCATACTTACTCGGCGAGATTACCAGGCAAATCTCTTCAGCACCCACAATGGATCACAAAATTTCCCTGGCACTCCTCCGCATATTTGCCGGGTCCTTACCCGACGAGACACTAGACGGACCGCCGTTCGTGCTTTCTATGCCCGATTTCAACTATCATAATGTGTTCGTAGACGACAATGGAAACGTGACAGGTCTTATTGATTGGGATGGGATGATGGTCGGTCCCAGACAGGGAGGGTATGCAAAGTATCCCTCGTGGATTACCCGGGACTGGGATCCTCTCATGTATGGGTATCCAGGCTTCGAGAGTGAGTCCACCGTGCAGAGACAAGGCAGTGGCGTAGATGTAGAAGGTCCGGTCACTTCCGCAACCTCGGAGATAATACAAATCCCCTCTCGCGAACAGCTGCAGGAAGACTCACCCTCAACTCTTCAGGCGTTCCGAGGAGAATACCTCGCCACTTTCACACAGGCAGACCCCGTCAGCGCGCGCTACACCCGCCATTCGCACGTATACGAGGCTCTCGAGATTGCCATTTCATCAACGTACTGCAGGGGACATATCGTCGATAGATTGTCGAAATATGTGTTCGGGCTGGAGGCGGAGTCTGGTGGGATGCTCTCATCTTGGAGTCTCGAACAAGGAGTTGTCACAGGGGAATGGTTGAAGCAGCTGGGGTAGGTAAGATTTACATACCACTATATCTCACCATACTTCATTCCCTTGTACCATTTCAACTCGCAAATTGACTGCAATCACCACTGATCGGTAATGTAGCTCGCTGATAATAGGAGCAGACAATCCTGATTAGGCCAAGCACAGTGTGTCTGAGCGATGCAATTGACGGGTGTGTGGTTCCTAACCCTAGTCCTTAAAAATGCTATGGTTGATATGCCTCAGGCAGATCCACAACCGAATATTAAGAAAATCTATATTTTGTTACCAGAACTGCCATACTGGTGAGGTTAACCAGATAGAGCAGAATAAAGTACAATATCAAAGCCATAAGTATGGACGAAGTGTGTCTAGCTAGCAAAGAAAGGGACTGAGAGCAGCAGCACTAAACATAGTGCCCAGTAACTGGGATCAGGATAGAGCCAACATGGCTAAGTTAGGCTTGAGGATGCTCATAGCAAGCTCATAGTGCAGCTGAGCCAATACCACGGTGTCCTTGTTTGGTGACAGACATAAGCCACAATAGGTACACATAAAGAGACAAGCAGAAACATAGCTAGAATATCATACAAAAGAAGGCTGGAGTAGTGCTGATATGCAAGCAGGTCATAGAATAATAATCAATAGAATAGAATAAGCTACACTACCCAAGTAGGGGAATCTACCATGCTACAACAGTATATAAATAACAGAAACTTGAAAGGGTAGTGTGCTCAGACATGTTTTAGGCCCCAAGAAAGGGGCAAAATAACAAGGAAAAGCACTGGTGCATTATGAGTCCAGAGGATAAATACAAACTAACATTCAATCTCAAGTATAGATTTCCCAAATGTGAGTGAGCTGAAGATCTATTGAGTGAATCAACTAAAAATAGCAACCTAGAAACAGATAAAAACCTGAGGACAAGGAAAGAAAAAGGTAACATCAATTCTGCCCCTGTTCCCTTGCAATACAACCCACTGTGACAAGCCTACTAGCTCTTGCAAGTGCTAAGTCAGAGCATACAAGCATATCCCCATTCAGTTTCAAAGTCAGACAGCCTAGCTAAAGTTAGCTATTTGAGAATGAAAACCATTTACACAGTATATTAATAATGCAGGTGTTTTGACACCATACCATTGAGTCCCAGGAGCAAGTCCTAGGTATTATTGGTTACATTGAGGAGGCTGAGGAATAGGAAGACCATCCCTCTTGGCTAGTTAGTTGAAAAGTGCCATTTCAGGAGAAAGGAAGACCACCCTTAGAGAACTGAGATTATACTGAGGGGAACCATACCCATACCTAGAAAAAATGGCATTGTAAGCTCTGGAGACAGGAAGACTGTTAGGGCAACACTATCAGGATGAGAAGGCTACTAACACCAAGCTTGAGCAAATGGAAAGGAGTATAAAGGAGTGAGACATCCAATGACATAAGACATCCTTTAGAGAGTGGGATTCCTAAGAGATTGAAGCTGAAGCTAGCTACTGTACATGAGTGGTTTATATACTACTGTCTTTATCTAGCATATTCTATGTATCCATAAATATTTCATGTTCTAGAATGTTCCTTATTCTCACTGTGGACACTGGCTTCTAAATCTGCTAGATTTACAAGGAATATAAATATTGGATAAAATGTAAATATATACATACTTCTATCTGTCATATATATGGAGAACATATTCATAATGTATTTTACAATGAATTCGATCTTTATTTGCCATATTTATTCTAAATAAATCCACATAATATCCATTAGAAAAATTGAGAATATATTTAAAATAAAAATTTCATTAATGTGCTGGATATGGTTGTGGAGAAAATAAGAATAAATACACTGGATATAGTCACAAATTCTTCTCCATCACTCTGCTGGATATATTATGAATTTATTGAATTATGTGATTTCCATGTGACCAACAATCACTGTTATCTCTCACTTGGGCTGTGGAGGTGTCTGAGCTCCAGGACTAGGGGTGTCCACAATACCATAACAGTATATGGACATAAGGTGAAAGGTACTCTACAGAAATGGGTCTGCTGTAGATGTACTGTAGAGGGCAAGAAATTATGCTTGACAGTATGGTCAGTGAAAAAAATGGAGCAAACAGCCATACACAGGGGTACAGCTTATTTATTGCTTCCAACTTGTTGAAAGCTATTTTAGATACAGGAACCAAGAAAATATGGGTATATTGTGATATGAATAGAACAGGGAGAGGAAGAGCTGACCAGGTGATAGAAGAGCTGACCAGGTGATGGTGTGCAGGGAACAAAAGGCTCAATCAATTCAGAAGCAATGAACATGCTGTATCTGCACATTAATTACATAATTAAGTGGTGATATATACCTGTGTCCTGAGCTGAACAATTCTTGATATATCAATCAAGAGACATCACAGTGTACAAATAGCTCAATGCCTTAAATTGAGCAGATTTAAAAACAAATCATACTCATTTGGCAGAGGTTATAGCTTATTGCTTCCAAAAATGGTAAGTTCTCATGCATTTTGGATGCAGTTTGTCATTAGATAGTGATTCTTACTATACTACATGAAAACATCAGAAAAAATTGAACAAAATTTGATGTAGACTGGCTAATAGCAGGAGCATATTGTGTCTACCACTGTAGTACCAAATACAGCTATAGACTACTTTATTTCCCCAGCAGTCTCCAATCCAAATATCAACTAAGATCACCCCTAGTCTCTCCAATTCACTTCCAACCCTCTGACTCCCATCTGACTTGCCTTCTAGTTGACTTACATTGACTAGTCTTAACCTACCCTTGACACTAGACTTGAACTCTAGTTGTCAATATCTTCAGATCATTGCTGACACTCTCCTGACACCCAGTGATTATCTTCCACTGTGTGGACTACTTGTCTAAGTTAGAACCCACAAGAACTGGAAGAGTGCAGCACATAAGCTGAAGCCAACAGTTCTTATCTTTAGCATTACAGTCAGAAATCCTTCCAACATTACTTCCAACATTTTCCACTTTATGCAACCAATGCCAGAATGCCTTGATGACTATGTTGTGGACACTTTTCAGAAAGACAAAAGTGGGATATACATCAGGATTGATAGCAGGAGCAAAGATATATCTGGTGATAAAGTGAGTTTCTCAGTCTTAACTCAAACCATATTGTGGTCAATGGACCAACAACACACCTTAATGCATCCTGCATGGCATACTGCCATCCTACCTCAGGTCCTTTATCAGTCATCATTTGAAGAGGAATTCCTATGATATGTAAGTTATAATCAACAGTACCCAAGTTAAATGAGCACAATTACCTCCAAACTCCTCAATAAAATCTAAGACATTGCCAAGTGAGCCAGTGCTTCTGGAGTCAAGTAACAAACACAACTTGAGAATACTATCAGACAATTTTTCCTTGTATCCATATATCAGTAAGCTGATTGAACCCATTTGCAAAGCTTGGCTGTTCAGTTTCTCATGCCTGTCAGAAGATATTTCATGGTATGGACCAATGGCTGTCAATGTACAACATTCAGCTGTAGGTTTCATTTTCCCAGGGAAACATTGCTCAAATCCTTCAGGTGCATGTTCATGCATGATTTGGCAATCAGTATCACTATCAAGGAATGAGCAGGTATCCTTAACTAATGTAATTCCAATCCACTCACTGAGCAGCCATCATCCCTCAATCTTTCTGCTTGGACTTGACATACAGGTCCATTCCCCTGCCTAGTATCTCACTCAATTTCATCAATGATCACAGTTTTGATAACTTCTGCATCAACATGTGGTCATCTGACTGTTAGGATTCCAAGTCAGTGCTCAATCTGATTGAGCTTTGATTTCCTTGAATAACAAAAAATTTAAGTTCACAATAACAGAGATGCAGTAGTAAACACTACTCACCCAATACTAAGGCCTAAGTCTGCCTGCAAGCAGAATAACTTCTTACTTCTTGAATAGTTTCATGTTGCAAAAAGTTGAAGTGTGTCTTCCAATACATCATCCGTAGGATCTGAGAATAAGGTTAGTTTAACTCACAACTTTGTGTATTCTAATGCTCACAATCTTTGTATTCATAGCTATTTTTTCCATGTTGATTTGGCATCTGAAGATCAATAAGAGTTTCACATATTGGGGGTAACCTGATTGTACACAGTGCATAAATGGGAGGTAGGCAAGCAGTAGTAGTCTCTTTCAGATCTTAACATCCTCTACATCCTTTTTGCATAGCAAAATTGATGTGGCAGTGCTTCAACAGCTTCTAATAAGATGATAGATAGCTGATCTTGGGTCTGAAGATACCACCTATCTCTTGAATTGATATAGAGGCAAGATATGTGCAGTGTTTCATAGTGAGCAGCCTCAACCAGTGTCTCTCAAATGACAGCTTTGTATTATAGAGACCTTGGCAGCATGTAGTGCATGATTTAGTGGTTTTTTTAAGATCAGAGAATTGGGTTTATGCATCTTGAAATACTAAATAAGAAATTCCATGCAAATTTGCAGAACTACTGTTGAGCATGAGTATTCAAATAAATTCAAAAAAAATTCTCAATTTTTGTGCTCTTGTTGTATATAAGGCTTCCAAATCATCAACACAAGAGAAGAGCCCAAGTCACTCCTTCATCTTTACCTTCTTTCTCTTCTCAATAATTTTCAATAACAGACTCTCCAAAATGCAGTGTTTGTGGTCAAATATTTCATTTTCAAGAGCCATCTACTGTAGGGACTAGCATGGTAATGACCAGTAACCGATTGTGTGAAAACCACAGTTTAGACCAAATACAGTATGGTATGGCATGGTTGCTGCAGTTCCCAGTCCTACCATGCCTGAAGTAGGTCAGCTCAATGTAATCAATTCCTCATCATTAATATCATAGCTAAACCTTGCACTTTGCATGCACACTCTTTTCTTATGAAGTAACAGACCTACCTGACAATAAATTTTATTTTATTTTACTTTATTGCTGTTCAATATCAGCCTATTTGCTCCCCATTATGAGAGATGGCAGACCACAAATTCTCAATTGAAAAGAAAATAGCTATACTGTAATTTCTACTTCTACTAAAATTTAGAATTTTTTCCATTACCTACTTCTTAACATTCTAAGTCTATAGGTTATTCAAATTTAATACATATCAGAGGAAGAACAGTGTAAAAGGGTGAGATGTTAGGACACACCTTAGTTATCATTAATACCACTAATATTTGTATACATTTATTTTGTTCAGACTTCAAACTCAGGCAAGTCTTTATTAGGGAGTTGGTTGTTCCGGAAAACCACGGTTTACTGGATTTTCCATGGTTCTGTACCAAATAGTACCGGTAACTAAAATTACAGTTTTACCACAGAAATGACCGGCCCATGCTAGTCCCTAATCTACTGGATCTTGCTAAAAGTGTGAGATTCTGGCAAGTTATCCTATGGATTCAGCAACATATAAGGAAATTCTTGTATGTTTTAATATGTTATGTTCATTGAATGCAATTGAATCATACTAATGTCAACAATTGCAGGAGCATTGGCCACAGTGTCAAATGTGTTGTGATTCACATCATAATATGCCCTGCTGTCCCTCAGGTGCCACACAGACTTGTGGTGCTGAGGCATGTGTCTCCCATGCACAAGAATTGCAGAATGTGTATGGGGCTGCTGCCTCTTCCTCTGCTATGGAATGAAATCATTTCCCAGGTTGTGAGCTTTCCCCTTGGCTTCTGTATTAAATTATGACCATTCATTTTCCCTTCAGCTTCTGTCTTGCAGAATGTAGCCAAATCAAGCATTGCTGAAATACATTTGGCCCAAGCTGCAGCCACTCAGGGTCATCTCAAACTTGCAGCACACTCTCAAGGTTTCATGCCAAGCACTAACAATACAACAGCAGCTTTATATCACCACAAGCATGGTGGTGGCACACCTGGTGAATGTCTTGCAAGCATTGCATGGCAAGTAAGATTTCTATCTCCTTCTTTCTATTTTATGCCACACCTAACCCTAATATTTGCCAGTTCTGCTTGAGTATACATGCTAAATAGGTGGATGCAAAGTTAGGAACAGGTACAAAGAGGTGGGATATGTCCATGTACATGCTTGGTATGCAATGCAATAATTATTTGATTCATAGTATATCTTCTGACTTCAGAGACAGACATAAAAGCTGAAATTGTTGAGATGTTGAACATTAAGTGGGTTAAAAATAACTCTATACCTCTTCTTCTGTGAGTCTTCCTTTGCTGTTCTTCAAACTATGTTTACTAGTTCTTTGTTATTATTAAAGTGAGGAGGTTTTAATCTGTTTTTTTGGGAACAAAACCCTTCATCCTAACACAGAAACTCTATCACTTTCTGATTTCTATAACCATCATGCATCCCCAAAAAATGTGTCATTGTTTTACAAAACCTTCCCACACAGTGGAAGAGTCTGGAAAGGAATAATTCTAAAGGAGTTTCTGCACTGTACCTGGCTCTCTTTGTTCACATTGATTTAGTGAGCTATTCATAATTTTACTTCTTCACCTTTAATGAGAACTTTGGCAGTGGGAGCAACATACTAGCATGTCAAATGACAATGACAAAGATTTTTCTTCCCAGCAGCTGGTGCAATCTGCCTTTGAAAGTGCAGTGCATAAGCATTGAACATGCACAGATAGTGCTGTGAGTGTCTCATCATCAGCTCAAACACTCAAACAACCAAAGCTGCTCAATGCTGGAGGTATCACTTTGATCTTATATTACTTCTCATGCATTCTTGTCTGATTAATTCTGTAGTCTTTGGTTCTTCCTTCCACCCATCAAATTGAATGACCCCTCTATCATTCACACTAGCTCTAAGATAATACTCAAGAAAACCACTTGTCATACTGATAAGGAAACTGGGGAAGTATGCTTCACTACCTGTGGCAAGGCCTTAGAAGGACAGATACAGGATAGACCAATTGGAAGAGGCAGTATGACAACTGTTTATGAGGTAGTAATGATATCTGAATTTATGCAATCTTTTCACTGTTGTACTAACATCATTCAATTTCAACTTCTCATTACACAAGATGGAGATATTTTCCATTATGTTGCAAAACACTTCTTTCAGTTGGAAGATACCAACAAGGAGGACAGAGAAAATAATAACTTCAATGTCTCTGACCATAATACTCAAATTCAAGCAGAAGCTACCTGTTTAGGTCAAACTCAATGGTTTTGGGAGAATTTCTTAAAGCTATGTTGCAGTGAAGGCAGAGTGGTTGATCAAAATAAGTGTTTGTTAAATCTGAATAGCATGAATATTTTGACCAATTATTATAATTGCTAGACATCACAATTGCCAAGGCATTCTTGGCTCAGGAAGAAAGTTTTCCCAGCACTGCATCTGGTCTAGAACCAGGGAGTGAAGGCCATGGTATCATGTGGCTGGAAGAAAAAAAGAGACCTAACAATGTGATTTACTACAGTGGCACCCTCACCCACCATCCTATTGGCCATGACTTGCATAGCTCCACCATCTATGCTTTCAGTTATTTTGTTTATGGACATAGTAATCAAAGTTTAGTGATTGCTGATATTCAATGTATTGCTATTCTTATTTATACTCATTGATTTCTGGCAGAAAGCTTATTTTATAACATAGGAATGCCATCACAAGTCAATGGAAAGGATGGCCTTGTCTTATTTGACCCAATGACACATACAGAATCAGGGTGAGCATTATTTAATTACATACTCAGTAGCTTAGCCTTTCTGATTATCATTATATATTGTATTCAGCTGATATGCCTCAGGCGGATCTACACCTAAACACTAAAGAAATACTAAATATCAGCATCGAAATGTATGGTATTTGGGTGAAGACAGCTAGCTACGGAATGACAGTGCAGTAACAAAATTCTAAGTACTATAAAGAGTGGACTAGCTAGAACAAAAGATAATGCAGTGCATAGCTGTGCTGAGTATACACCGGCATTCAGAACCCAGGAGAACCGATACAGCTAAGCCGTAACCAAGAACGGCTATAGCACAGCAGAACCGAAATGACAGTGGTATTTGTTTGGCTACGGATGTGAGTCCTAACAATAACACACAACGTAAGAATAAGAAACATGGGAGATCATCACACGAAAGGGAAACTGACGGATAACTGTAGAAAGGCGGAAACAAAATAATATTGAATAGAATACACACGGCTATACTAAGTCAGTAAGAGACCTACAAGACACTGAAAGAAGGGAGATACAGAAGAGAGAAGTATTATTCATGTTA